>JANHGC010003333.1:10596-33324 GCA_027560395.1 Boaedon fuliginosus
TCACTCTCGCGGCTGCATTCTGCACCAGTTGAAGTCTCCGGGTGCTCTTCAAGGGCAGCCCCATGTAGAGCGTGTTACAGTAGTCCAACCGTTGTACTTTAAAGTTGTACTTTAAAAGTATAAAATGATTGTTAATGGCGTAGGGAGATTGCCAGCTCTCTCTTTTTTTTTTTTCAGTGTTTAGAATACAAAATTACTCTAGTTAACTATCTAAAAGGTACACTGGTGTCTTTGAAGGAATAACAAAAGAAATTTGGAAACGAGAAAATTATGTTTTAAAAAAACCTGAAAGTTAAAGAAGAGTCTCAATTTTTTTTTTATCAATCTCAGATCCCTAACGACAGCTGCATATCTGAAATAACACATGAAACAGACCCAACCCCCTTCCCTATTTAAAAAGAAATGCATGTAAGGAGAGGTGAAGGGGAACAATGCTTCTAGATCCAAAACTGATGAGAACCTTTTTGTCCTTCTGAAACAAATTCACACGTTGTCAGCAGAGGTGGTACTCAGTCAGTTCTGACAGGTTCGGGAGAACCAGTAGCGATAATTTTGATTGGTTCAGAGAACCGGCAAATACTACCTCTGATTGGCCCCTCCCCTCCCCTTCCATGAGTCTCCACATGACCCTATTTGGCTGCCAGGAGGCTTCAGGGAGGTTTTCTGGGCCAAAAATGGGGCATGGGGGATACTGTTAAATAATTAAAATAAAGATGACAACCTGGAAATTGAAAAAAACCCCACAACTATTACAGTCCAGGTTAAAATGACAAATTTTGAATGTTCTTAATTTAGGGGTGGAGGGCCATGAAGGAGCAAATGGATCTTGGGAGGTAGTGGGGTGAAAAAGATCATGGAGGATAGCAAGAATTGTCTCTGATAGCTTCATGCGCAGCACAGCCTCATGTGTCCAATTTAGGATATTTGTATGCTCCTGCTTAAAACATTCCTGTAGTTTTCAGG
Source organism: Boaedon fuliginosus (assembly GCA_027560395.1). NCBI lineage: Eukaryota > Metazoa > Chordata > Lepidosauria > Squamata > Lamprophiidae > Boaedon > Boaedon fuliginosus. The sequence goes on from JANHGC010003333.1 coordinate 11,560, forward strand.
CACAGGATTCACCTTTCAGCCTTACCTGTGCAATTTCTGTGATCTAAATGCTTCTGCAAATCTCTTCTCTCCCTTAAGATGCAACAGAGGACCTGTTCCAAACACTGGAGTCAAAAAATGAGCCTTCTAGGGTTTGGATTAGGGTAGGGCTATGGCTATCTTTTGTGTTTCTACAAACACCAGGAGTATAATAGATCAATTTCACATTAAGACTTTAATCTAATTGTGAATTAATTCCACCATTGTGGTTTATTTAATGAGGCTTATAAGCCCTAGATAAGTGGCAGCAGAGATTACTTTCCATGATAATCCTTCATTCCTAGTCTGGACCATGTGAATTTTGGTGCTTGCTGCCTGAGTAGGAAATGGCTAGGGAGGGACACAGAAAGGAGGAGGTGTCCATTCCTGGAGGAGGGCACTGAAGCCTGACCAGCAGTCCAGGGCAGGGCTGGCTGCCAAAAGACGTGTTGTGACACCCCATGGCAGTTCCAAAGCTGACCGCTTCCTGTTCTGCCCCAACTATAGGGTGGCATTCGTGCAAGGAGTTTGTTAACTACGGTATTTCACATAATTTTACTCTTCATACTTTGGATCTTGGTTAGTTCTATTGTGGTTTGATGCATTGCTGGTTTGATTTATGGCTTTGTTGCAAAGCAGAAGATGGGTTAATTCAAGAACCAGGTTAAATGATAAGGAGTTAGGGCATTTGCAGAGCCATTCTGGTTGAACCAGATCTGAAGAGATGAGGGTTCAGGACTGCCAGAAACACCACGGTTTCTGGGGACCTCTTGGGGATGGGGGTGGAATGCAGTCGTTTCCTCTTAGCCTAGCCTACCTCAAGGGGGAAACTGAGGACAGAACACTGTGTCTGCAGCCTTCAGCTCCTGCAGAAAAGGATGGTATAAATCTAAATAAATATCTATTAAAGCTGCAGCCTGAATTTAGAAAAGGCTCCTAAGTTATGGTCTGATAGCCTACGATTAAGATTTGTGGGACAGAAGTGACTCATTATCTGGTTATTCCCACCTCAGCCAATTCTTGTAAAATGAACCATTCCTTCCTCCCTCTCCCCCTCCCTCTCTCTCTCTCTCCTTTCATTTGGGTTTCCACTGACACCAAACATTATAAATGGCATCTTCCAATTCCGTGACTTTCCCTCTAAATGTCCCTTTAAACATTATAACAGGCTGGCAAGCATGTAAGGAAAGCATTCTTTTTTTATAAAGTAAAAGGCAGCTTGAACATTTTCTGTCCTTTTTCTGCCACCATGTGGACCATAAGACTACATTGAAAGAAATTTAAAAGGAAGGGTAAAGACCAATGCAGATGTTACCCAGTGTGGAAATACATCTGGTGCTTGCTGTTGAAAACTGGGATTTTGAGCAAAGTTGCATTTTCTCCACTCAGAGATAGGCTGCAAAATTGGGGTCTCCAACGCAAGTGAACAAAATGCGAGGCTGAAACTGCCCAGATGGCAGCTGTGAAGCTGGAAAGAAGCCCTCCAGCGGTACCTTCAGCTCCTGCAATGTGGCCAGAGCTTTCTGCTTCTGCAGAATAAGAAAGCACCCTTCTCTCAAAGACATCAAGACTCTCTCTCTCTCTCTCCCCCCCTACATTTGGGGAGATGTGACCCTTTTAACTAAAAGATGAACTCCTGTTTTGTAAAGAGGTCATTTCTGGAACTGAACATGAAGCAAGACCCCACACAACCTGGATCTGTATTGAAGAGGATCCTAGGGATGCCAAGAAGGGTGACTGCAGCTCCCCAAAAAGACTTTGTGAAGCCACCATACAGCAAAGCTTAATTACATCTCTCCTAAGCCTGTCTCACATCCTCCAACTTCCCTGAAGAATGAGTGGAATAGAAATGACATTATCAACTATCTGAAAAACAATAAAGACCTTATAGAAATACAAATTTTATAGTTTCGGGCCTAGGGCTTTATCAGCACAAGAATTATAGGGCACAGGAAGAACAGGGAGCCACAGCTAAGGTCTTTGATGCATTCTAGTCCAACCCCTTGTGCAATGTGCAGGGGCAACAATTAAGCCACTGTTGGATGCTGTGTGATCAGTCTGGAGAACCCACCATACTTCTACTGTACAAATCTGATTGGCAGGCAGTTTTTTCTCATGTTTAAACAAAATCTAGACAGCATTAATTTCAATCCATTATTTCTGATTCTGGTTTTGTAGCAATGGAAAATAATTGATCATCTTCCCTATCGTACTCTTTTATGAAATATGAAAACTAATGTTTAGTTTTCATCTTTATATCTAATAGAATGATGATGGTGATGATGATGATGATGATGATGATGATGATGATGATGATGATGATGGTGATAGGGGGATGAAATCTTACAAGATTATATCCTGAAAATTTCTCAAAGCTTGCGAGATAGCCAGTTTTTAATATGGCCATTAAAAAGAAAACTAAAACTATTTTGGTACTCAGCTGGGTACGAAAGATTTTAGATTGGTTTGGAAACCTTTGCTCTCTGTATATTGGGATTAATTCTCAGGATTCTCAGTTAGCATAGCTGTTGGCCAGGGTGGGAAGGAGATCCTTGAACTTTTAGTCTCAATGCTTCTGAAGAGAAATAGGTTGGAGAAATCTGGTCTAGTCATCTGAAAAATCGTTCCTTCATGAGAACTGTACTTAACATTAACTGCATGCTTTTTGCAAAAATGTCATTTTTTTCACTGAATTTGTGATTAACTGCTTGACCATCGTTTTTCTTTTCTAGATCAAATAATAATAGCATTCTCAGTTTCTATGGTCATTGGACTTGTCATTGGAAGCATAATCTGGGCCCTTTTAACTTGCCTTTCTGGCCGTAGAGCCAGTGCCCATATTTCCCAGTGGCACACCTCATCATCCAGCCGACGTACCAGAGTTGCTCATGGCTGTGTGCCCAGCAGGCCCGGATTCTACCGCAACAGCAACTGTGAGCGCCGAAGCAATCTCAGCTTAGCCAGCCTCACTTTCCAACGGCAAGCGTCTTTAGACCAGAGTAATTCTTTCCCAAGGAAATCAAGTTTTCGGGCCTCCACCTTTCACCCTTTTCTCCAGTGCCCTCCGCTTCCTGTGGAAACTGAGAGCCAGTTGATAACTCTGGTCCCCTCCAGTCCCACAACGACACTTACTGGAGCTTCCACCAACAGCTTCACTCATCCAGAATTCACTTGGTCAAATAACAGTCTTCGTGTCTGCCATTCAACACAAACTCCACCTCCTGCCTATGACTCTATCATAAAGGCTTTTCCAGACTCTTGACTTCCATTCTTGAATCTCAATTCTATGATTTTCTGTGGGCTGTTGAAGATACCTGGAAAGCTTACTATGGCCAAAAAGAACTACAGTGCTGGGACAGGAGGGATCTAGTGAAACCTGGGCAGATGGTGTGGTATCTGGGTGTTCCTCAATTTTGAAGGTCTTTCTCACGATTGTAGCTATGTCTGCAGTATTAATGCATTTTTATAATTAACTTTGCTTATTAAGCATTGTTTTTCATTTAGACAATACAGAATGGCTTACAGTACAGACCCAAAGCATAACCACAATGGCAAATATCCTGCTATTAATTAGAATGTAGCGGCATTTTCTCTTTTAAAATGGGATTTTAATTTCAAAGCCTTTTCCCTGGGAATGTGAATTTCCAGGCTTGATTTTTCCTGTGATGTGTATATCAGTTACCAATACAGTATATGAATGCAGGCTCTTCACTAATTCTTCAGCAGAAATCTAGGTTACTTCATGTATTATTTTTGCAGAACCCAAAGGGTTTTGATGTATGTGTTTAGAAATAAGTAAGTCAAACCACACCCTGATAAAGGCTAGGGGCCAGTTCCCACTTCCCTAATGTAAATCTTACTGAGTCTAGATATTTTTGCTTTTGAGGAATTGAGGAACTGGTGAAAGAAAACCAATGCAGTGTTCTACATTTCTTTTTTGCTTTTTTCCCTACAACCAATTTGAAAATTACCATGGGGTCTTTTTCCCCAAAGGAGAAAAGCATTTCAGAGAAACTCTGGTATAGCCTGGTATAGATTCCTGTACATATTCAAGTAATGGGGAAGCTGAGAGGTGTGTCTTTCATTCTGCCCTTTCTCCAGTGGTTTGCATCATGCAAGGCCTTCTGTGCCTCATTTCAATCCAAATTCTGCCCATTTACAATAGCCTTCAAACACATTTGAAAGCATCATTAAAAAAAACAAAAACCAAATGAATCATGATGATGGGGATAAAATGGCAATATGTAATATCCCTTTCCTATGAGTGATGACTTGGAAATATGTCTCATCATACACCTTAAGATATTTACAGATAGAATATAGTATAACAGAGTTGGAAGTGCTGGAAATATGCCATATGGTACACCTTAAGAAATTTACAGAATAGAATACAGAATAACAGAGTTGGAAGGGAACTTGGAGGTCCTCTAGTCCAATCCCCTGCTCGAACAGGAGACCTATATATACCATCTCTTCTTGAAAACTTCCAGTGATGGAGAACTTCCAGAACTTTTGCACAATTCCACCCCACCATGTTTGGATTCTCAGTCCCTCCAAAGCAGTTGAAGAAAACTTGCCAACCTCTATTTCTGCATAGCTTGAATTGCAGAGAGCCATAGCTGCTGTACAGAACTGTAGCTGAGCTTTCCTCCTGGAAGGTGAAAGGAGAAGAGGAGAAGCAAAATAGTTGGAAGGCAGAAAAAGCTTCCTGTAAAATAGAAATACCACTTAGATTTATATGCAATTTCACAGTGCTTTACAGCCCTCTCTTAGCAGTTTACTGAATCAGCATATTGCCCCAAAAATCTGGCTCCTCATTTTACCAACCTTGGAACGATGGAAGGCTGAATCAACCTTGATGATCCTGCAGCACTTCCAGTGAAAACCTCAGCATGGCTGTAGTTTCAGATACCTCAGACACACCCAAAGCGCATTCTGACTTGTCCCTGTATGGCCTGAAAAAAATAATGGAAGAGGTTTCTCAAAGTACAATGTTTATTTTCAGAACAGATAGACATATAAATGCCATTCTTTGTTGTGAACAAGAGTACAGTATTTCTCCCATGGCTTCCTATACTACCAATCAAAATGAACTCTAATGGAAAATGCACTTTAACTTTTCTGTTATCATCATTTCTTGAGTTTGTGTGCAGTGTTGGTTGATTTCAAAACTGAAGCAATAAAGCCTTCTTCAGGTATGCATTTGAACTTGTGGAGAACTTCATACTGAATCAAGTTCTGAACCCATAAGAGTTTTAATGAATTCCCTTGGTCCACCTGTTGCTTTCTCTGACCACCTTGGTTTTAGTTGGAGATGTACCTGCATTCGCATTTATGTTCAAGCAAGCATCTGTCATTCAGACCCCCAAGCTGAACATATGAAATACGAAAGAAACTATAGTAGGGCCACTTCTGTAATTGAGTCCTTGATTTATTCATACCTGAGAAGGGCAAATTCACTTTCACATCCTAAACTGCTTTGCCCATGATTGAGAAACAGCAAGTATGTATGTTGATATTAGGCTGTGGCCATCAAACCATAAACTTCCTTCTTTTGTGAGTGTAACCTGATCTTGCAAAAATGACAATGTTCCTTGTTAATGCTAGAGTCCTTTGTGGATTGTACCTATAAAAATGGGAGACTTTTATTGTCCAGTGAGCTGAGTGTTATCCTCAAGGAAAATGTTAAATGTGTGTGTGGAGTGTGTGGGGGGTTGATCATGAAGAGTAATTTAAAATTACAGTTGATATTCTTCCACATGTAACTTCTAATTTTCATAAGCAGCTTGTGGGAAGGCATTTTTTCTTACTAAAATACAGCCCAAATACTGATAGAAATCTCCCTTTATGTGTATAGTCAAATTAGGAAAGCTGAAGCATAAATTCTTTATTTCATAACAATTTGTTATGAATAATTGTCTATTGGTATATGCTTAAAACATTGTTTAAAACATTGTAGAACCTGTATTTCATGAGTGTTGTGAAAAATATGCAATTTAAATAAACTTCTGACCCTTGATCTGTGTTATAAGTTGATTAATTGTTCTACATTATATTTGAAAGGAATTCATTTTGGAAAAGGGAAGGGGTGTTGCAATTTGTTAGATCCCCAAACAATTACAATTCTTTTCCTAGAGCCGCACTGACACTATATTTTTGATGTCTTGCCCCGTGGTGTTCTTTTTAGGATACTTGAGGCAAGTAATTTCCTTAGTGATATTATTGTAACCTTCCACCTTGTGGTGCCATTTCTTTGAAAGCTCTTGATTTGCTATCTTTTTTGGCAAGAACTTACCAAAGGATAGAAAAATTTCTGACTTGATCTGTATTCAAATTCTTTTCTGCTCCTAACTTTCTATACTTATTTCAGCTTACTCCATTTCCAAAATAGAAGAAAAGTTATTTCCCCAGTGGGACTTTCCCACTGTGCTTAAAATCATGGTACTTTTTCACTATGCCTAACACCAATGGATCTTTTTCACTGTGCTTAAATCGCACAAACACCAAATTAAGTTTCTCTGATATATTTATGCTTGGCAAGCATAACTTACAATTTTATCTCAATCTTATGGCTGTTTCAACATAGTTCTGAAGATCCACTTTCTTCTCCTTTCACAAGTATTACTAATACAGAAGTCCTATGGATGATATAACACAATTTCCACGAAAGGATTGCTACACAGAGCTGTTTGTTGTAGAGGCAGAGGCAGTGACACACTGACAGATATGAGTGCTTAGGAAAAGTCACAGGGTTTCTGGCGCCCAGAAGAAGACTGGCTACTCAGCCAGCATGGCATTTCTGAAAGCATTGCTGTGTTCCTGACAAATTTATCTTGCATACCCATTCCAAAAAATCCAGGGTACCATCATCCACTGCATGACCGCTTCCTCATGAAAAAGTCCTGGAACTCTAGACAACTGGGTTGGAGGTTTAACAGATTTAACAGATTAACAGAGTTGGAAGGGACCTTGTAGGTCATCTAGTCCAACCCCTGCCCAAGCAGGAGAACCTATACCATTTCTGACAAATGGTAGTCCAATCTCTTCCTGAAAGCTTCCAGTGATGAAGCTCCTACAACTTCTGAAGGCAAGCTGGTCCATTTTTACAACCTTTCTTGCCACAGTTGTTAAATTAGTAACATGGTTATAAAGTGAATCTGGCTCACTCATTGACTTTGCTTGTCAGCAGGTCACAAAAGGTGATCACATATCCCCAGGACATTGCAACCGTCATAAATATAAGTCAGTTGACAAGCACCCAAATTTTGATCATGTAACCATTGGGATGCTGCAATAGTCATAAGTGTGAAAAATGGTCATAAGTCACTTTTTTCAATGCCATTGAAATGTGGAATGGTCACTAAATTAAAAGTTCTAAATCAAAGACTACCTGTAATAAGTTATAAAATGAAAAAATGAAAAAAAATATCAATATGTGGTTGGTTGCTTGAAAGGCAGGAGGAAGAGCCACTACCAAGGCAACAGTCAGATAAGTGGGACTTGAGCCAGCACCAACAAAAGACAAAAAATTATGAGAAAAACGTCTCAGACAAGCTGCACTTTTATTCACACAAAGTGACTTGCAAGATTCTGCTACTAGAGGTGTTACACAGTATAAAGTTGACTTAGCTTTCCATCCTTCTGAGGTGGGTAAAATGAGGACCCAAATTGTTGGGGGCAATATGTTGACTCTGTAAACTGCTTAGGGAGGGCTGTAAAGCACTGTAAAGCGATATATACAGTAAATCTAATTGCTATTGCTATAAGTAGTTCTGACCTACATGGGCTTGGTTTCTTAGTCTGATCTATCTTGTTGGGCTGACAGGGTGGCTCACATTAAAAGGAATATGACATGTGGTTTAGCCAGTGTGGTTTAGTGGTTGAGGCACCTGATTAGAAAGCAAGAAGTCCTGAGATCAAATCTCTAGATCTACCTTAGCCATGAAAGCTAGCTGGACGACTTTGGACGAATCATTCTCTCAGGATTGTTTTTCTGGAGATATTTAGAAGGGGAAAATGTGTAGGAAATGTTCGTCACCTTGTGTTATTTGTAAAAATAATAAAGGCGGGTTTCAAAAAAAATTAATAAGACAATAAACAAGAATAAGGAATAAAAGACAACACAATGGACAAGAGCAAAAATAACCACCCACATCTTCAATCAATCTCTCCAAAGGCTGAACAAAAAGCAGGACCCTTTGAAAAAACAGGTGTCTGAATTTTAGGGGAGAACTCTGCTTCAGGGGACAGACACTGCAGATAATTGTGGAAACACCTATAACTTGTGTACAAAGGTTTCTTCAAATGTATTAATCTTTAGCATATAAAACCAATCTTTAAAAAATATTCTTATTGAATCCATCTCTAGACCATGAACCCAAGGGTCAGAATTTCTTGTTACACCTATTTGTAATTTTAAATTTTCTCAGGTCCTAAACAAAAAAAAATAAGTATTTTTCTTGGGTAACTGATCACAAACATTGGTTTAATAGAGCAAAACTGTATTACAATAAATTACAATTCTGGTATAATAATACTTTGCAGAATGTTGATGTATAATTGATAGAAAAGACATCAAGTAGATGATTTGAACTTGGATAAAATTGGATTTTTAAAGTTCACCAGAAAATCATTACCTGTTTTTGACTCATCTCAAGTTACTTCTTTTTTAAACTAAAATGAAAACTGTATTTACTGGAAGCTACCAAGTTATGTACCAGCCTGTGCCAGATTTTCGCCTAGAAATACTTCAGGATGTTAGAAATGCTAGTGATATGATTCAGCTTCTAAAGCAATTAATGAAAACAGAGATAGGAAGTATCTCTCTCGCAAAGCCCAAAGAGTAAAGTTAATCAGTTCATATATGGGAGAGGAAAAGAGGGAAAGGGAGAGGGCATTGTGATTCAAAGGATCCATATCCTCTCCTTCACATAATATAAAATAAATACTTCTTTGTGAAATATGAGTTTGAATTTATATCCTATTCCTGATATACCACTAAAATGAGGAGTGTCCTTACTTGTTTCAGAGAATGATAGCGTGGTCCTTGAAATTTGGGTCTTATCACAAATAGGCAATCCTCAAAGCTGCTGCTTCTGACCCTTCTTCTTTATCCCATATCCCAGGAGAGGAGGTGATCTGACTGCAAGACATCAGGTAATGTAGTAAGAAACCGATAGGAAGTAGAGGGACTGAAGCAAGACATGTATACTTAAAATAAACACTTATTTTCCAAGACAGATACTCTATAGGCTTCAGGGAGCATAACAGAGCACAATAATTCTCTACTTTCCTATTTGAGAATCAACTCTTTTGTGTCCAACCTGGGGTTTTCCTTTGAAGTAGAACAGACTTTTGTGCATCTTGCTTGCGAGAGATTTACCACTGCAGCTTAACTGCACTTTTATTTCGTTGCTCACCTTTAGTCTGTCTTTCATGGAGCATCATATTTGCATATAAATGATTTAGTAAGTATGATAAGGCCAGATATCTGAATAGCAAAAAACTGTTCTATAAATATCATATACAGTTCATAGTACAAATACATTACAGGCTGTTTCACTTCAAGGAAGAAAACAGGACTGTGTCTGCCACCCTTGTGACTATGGAGAAAAACAAAAAGGTATTTGTTAGATATGAGGCCAGGAAGGGAAGAAAAAAGACTGAATTATTTTATGGTTTCTGGAACTGTAGGTTCAAATGATGCTAAGCCCTCAGGTCTATCAAACACTAATCCAACCCATTAAAACTAAGGTAGTTCTAAGGGGATGGGGAACAAGAAAAGACCCCCATCCTAAATCGAATAAAATATTTGAAATGTCTGGGTGCTTTTCTAAAAGGCAACTGGACTTTGTTTTTCCTTGAAGACATTCCTTTGCTTCTCATCCAAGAACTTCTTCAGTTTAGTAAGCTTCCCCATGAACTGAAGAAGCTTCTTGAATGAGAATGGAAACATCTTCAAGGAGAAACAAGTTGCCTTTTGAAAAAGCACCCTTGCGACAACTATGACCTGGATGACTGAGAATCTCCGTAGATGAAATGACACAATTGATTTTTCTTTTCATTCCAAGTATAGTTTGAAGAGTTAATTCGATTTTTAGATTTTCTCCAAAATAGCTCCTCCTATAGGCCTCTTAAAACATTAAAAGATTTGTCTGAGGAGAAAAAAAATCAGAAAATTATTAGATCCATGTATGACTGCTGTTAAAAATTTCAAAGAGAGAGAAAATGTTAGTAGATCTAATTCTTTGTTTGACAAACCAAATTGCCTGTCTCAAACTTTATGATATTTTATTTATTTATTTTATTTTATTAGATTTATACCCCGCCTCATTTCCCCAGGTAGTCTACCTCATGAATACCATTGAAAAATATATAAAGCTGTAGAGACTAAATTTACAGCATTGAGAAAAGGGGACAATCAGGATTAAGGTGGATAGACTCAATTACAGTAGTGATGGGTATTCCATTAGAAAGGCTGAAGGACGTGGTTAGGGACAGATCATTATGGACAAAGTCTGTGTGTTTCAAAGAATTGACAATGAGTTTATGTCATATAATCAATCAATCAGTCCTATAATATTAGCCATTTCTTAAAGATCAGTTGAACTTTTGTTCTCCACTTTGCCAGTGGAAACCTGATCAGGTTTCACAAACTTCTGTGACCACTTGTAAGTTCCTTAACACAGCCTGGGATGGATACAATCTATTGTTTATGAACCCAGCTCTATAGTTTGTATCATGAGGGATATAGAAGTAATTAATTTCCAATATTATAGATGGTTGCTTTGATCTAACAATGTACTGTATATGGCATTAGATACATCTACATGTACAGCAAAGGCCTATGTAGATTTTATTAGTCTTCCTTAGGTCCCTGGAAACTGGTTTTCAGGCTCTGGACCAAAGTGTTGTTATTGTTATTTATTATCTTAGCCTGCTTGTTGTTATTTATATTTATATATTTAATTCAAGATGGTGAAATATTTAACATTCATTTTTCCTATTTCCCCACAAAAACCTTGTGAAGTGTGTTAGTCTGAGAGAGAGAGAGAGAGAAATTGTCCCATAGTCACCCAATCAGCTTTCATGTCTAAAGTGGGACTACAACTTATGGTCTCCTAATTTCTAGACCAGCACCTTAACCATTACAGCAAACTAGTTCTTGATATATCTTAATATAATTATAGAACTACCACCAAATACTTTCTTTCAACTTTTTTTCATTCAATAAAACTGCATTAAATAATAAATTAATTAGAGGCCTTTTTTTCAATAAATATGTTTAATTACTCAATGAAATGAGTAATATCCACATACCAACAGTATATGATCAGAAATGACCTATTCAGTCAGGAAATGGACACCTTTGGTATCCTGTCAGTTGAGGAAGCTGTCACGTTATGCTTTATTTTAATGTTGTAATTTAAAACAAAAATAAAAATGTATGGTGACCTCAACTGGAACTGGGTTTCCAAGATTAAGGTTGGAGGAAGCTTATTCATTTTGATTCTCTAATGTGAAAGCAGGATAAAATGGAGAAGTGTCTACTGTAGGCAAGGCCCAGTCTTATGTGTCCATTCAAGGACTTTGTCTTTGTGGGAAGCAGCATGAAAGGAAGGGAAAGCTTCAGTTTCTCCTATTTATGGAATTAATTTATGGAGTTATTTTAACTCTAAACAACCTGAGGACTGTTTTAAGACAATCTTCTCTAACCCTATAATTGAGTGGATTAGGAGCTGTGGTGGTGCAGTGGTTATAATGCAGCATTGTTGTAGGCTACTCTGCCCGCAGCCAGCAGTTTGATCCTGGCTGGCTCAAGGTTGACTCAGCCTTCCTTTCTTCTGAAGTTGGTAAAATGGGAATCCAGATTGCTGGTGGCAATATGATCAACTGCTTTTTTCTTTTCCCCAAAAGTTCAATGATTGACAACCCTGTTAGTCCAAACAACTCAGACCACTGTTGCCAGGCTAAAACAAACAAGAATCCAATAATACGTTCCATTAGAATGAACCCGAATCTGGCTGTGAGTTTCTCCCATGCATTCAATGGATGGAGAAAACATTGTAAGGACATGAAAACTTACTGCTATATATAAATCCCTCAATGCTGTACCCTGGATGTCAGAAAGGGCATTTAAATGTATTTACCAGGATCAAAAGAGACAGAAATAGATGTTTCTTTTCTGTTAGTGCTGGACATGACATTGATCTGCAGGTTGATATAAATGCTTTTTTAGGGTAAGAAGAGCAAAAATATTTGGAAAAGAGATAAGATTTGGAGAATATTTGGGAGGAGGAGTTGACATACATGCAACGGCTTATTTATGAGTGATAGAAGACAGTTCAAGGTTAGCATTGAACCAGTGTGGATCAATTGTAGGAAATCAGCAAAATGCATTTCAGATACAATGAATTGATTAAAGAAAGTAAAAATTATAAACATTAATTCCATGGTCTTAAAATAGTATCCAACTGTACTTTTGGGGTGGGAGAATTTTGATAACTTTTGGAAGTTGTAAAAATGTGTAAACATGAATGACTATGAAATTGACCAATTTTAATGGAGAATGCTTTAGAAACCACACGAAGGGTAGTTCTTGATTTATAATAGTCCATTTAGTGACCGTTTAAAGTTACACGGTACCAAAAAAAGGTGAATTAGGATCATTTTTCACACTTATGACCATTGCAGCATCCCCATGGTCACGTGATCAAAATTCAGACACTTGGCAACTGATTCACATTTATGACGGTTGCCATGTCCTGGATTCATGTGATCGTCTTTTATGACTTTCTGACAAGCAAAGTCAATGGGGAAGACAGATTCACTTAACAACATTTTTACTAATTTAACAACTGCAGTTGTTAAGTTTTGTTTCACTAAACAACTGTGGCAATAAAGATCGTTACATTGTGCAAAAACCACTTAACAATTGTCATCAGAAATTTTGGGCTCAATTGTGGTCATAGTTGAGGACTACCGGTACTGTTTCCTATGGAAATTATATCCCTCTACTCTTTAATTAAGTATCTTCAGAGGATGCCACCCAGTGGTGGGATTCAACTTTTTTTTTTTACTACTGGTTCTGTGGGAGTGGCTCGGTGGGCGTGGCTATGTGGTCATGTGAGTGGGTGGGCCGCCGCACCCCCCGCACCCTGTTTTTTTCCTAGAAAGGTACCTTGAAGTCTCCTGGCAGCCAAATAGGGGTTGAAACTGGCTGAATACCAGCTCTGATGGCACCCAGGAACAAGATCTGACTGGAATCACGAGCCTTCCCTGTGATGGTTCCAGGATTCCCCTTCCTCTGATGTACAGTTTTTCATCCCTTTTAAACTGTACTTGAAATCTAGTTTTATATTCTGGTATTTCTTTCCTGAGGAGCACTTTATTTTATTTATTGATGGCTGTTTTCATAATGTGGCATGGGGTTTTACTGAATGGCTTGTTTATTTTAACTAAAGATAATTTATGTTGTAAATCCTGCAGGGAGTTTGCCAGAAATAAAACCCTTAATTTAAGGGCTAGGTGGCGCTGTTAAGCTATACCAAAGCGCAATTGTTTATTATCCCAAAGCTTCAAACTTCCTTTGCCTGCTTTCCGAGAAAGCCGGGGAACTTTATTTGTGGCTATTAGCAAACTGACAAAGTGATGAATATGCTGCTGTTCTTCATTTCCCTACTCCCTGTTTACTTCTCTGTCTTCTTTAATTTCTTATATTCTATTTTCATTAGCATGTATCATTTTACTTGCATTTGCTCCTATGTCTATCACCTTCGAGCTAACTTACTCCATGCTCTTCTAGTAGTCTTTAAAATAAATGGAAAGTAAATATACCAATAATTAAATGCAGATTTTGTTCCAATTAGTCCATTTCTGTACCTGGCTAAAAGTAACTTCCACTTACAGAGGTACATTAATGTGGAATATAAAGGTTACATCTATCCAGCCATGGATGTTAGCCATGAGAACGAAATGGAATATACCCATTGAGAGGTGTGCATCTCGGTACAAGAAACTGGACATGTATAACAAACAAGAGTTCTCATAGACCACTATAGGAAAGAAGATGCAGAAGAACTATGGAAGAGTAGGATATATTTATTAATTTGATAAGTAAGAGAACCTTACCCTAGATTGTGATATTGATTTGAATCCTGACAGCTGCCACCTTATGCTTACGCTTGTGCTAAATTACTATGTGGGGAGGGAGTAGGAAGAAGGGAATGCTTCTGGAAATGAAAGTAGATGCTGTATCTCCTCGAGATGCTGCCTCAAGGATACCCAGTTGGAAGATGAAGGGGGCTGCATAGACTTGTGTTGTCCGTTAGAAAAACAGGGTGCCTGAATCGGATTAGTTACACTGAGGGGAACAATGAAAGACAGTTAGGGGAGGGAAAAGTAGAACTTAGGGATTTTGGCATGCAATTTTCAGATCTGGCTTCGCTTTACTGCAATACACTTGACCTCTAATTAACTATACCTCTCTCAACAAATGGAGCCAAGGATTGTTTCTAATTACAGCTTTAAGCTGTGGCAGTTTGGACAAATCCATTGTTTATTCCCCTTTCTTCTTTTTTTCTCTTTCCATGTGAGAAGGAGAACTTTGATGACTTGCAAAAGATAGATTCCTTCCATCCGTTCTAAGACAAAATATCCCCTCCCCCAGTCATGAAATAAGAAGGGAAACAAGCTTCCTGGGGAATTAATATTTTGTAGGCACTCTGGTTTAGGTCACAGCCGTCAACTCGGAAACAGATTTCCAGACATTTCTTCAGAGGCTTACTTCATTTAATTTTTACATTAAACAAATTAGAAAATATGATTATAGATCATTGAACATTCTCCACCAGGTTTGTCTAAACTTACAAACCCATGAATCAGAGGCAAAAAACAACGATGAAAACTTTATTAGAAGGAAAAAGCTATTCTCTATTTAGTAGGCTTTGAGACTAAGCTGATTTACTTTTGAACATGTTCTTCCAATTTCTGTGGTATTTTATTTGTAAGGGTTTGAACTTAACTTTCAACATTTACTGGCCAAACATTCAGTGGAAATTAGTTTTCCACCAAAAGAAAAGGAAAAACAAACCTTTTTCCAAAGTAAGCATTGCTTAGCTTCAGGCTTAATTTTTCCCATTGGAATTGTTGGAATTTAGTATTAATATTTTACTTTAGCTGGATCATGCTTTCAGCTTGAAACAAAACTAAGCAGTGGCTGTTTATTGCAGCTTTCATAACTGATTTCCTCATGAGGGTTACATGCAAAATATACATTGGAAGTGGAGGTCTACAACATTTTGTGGAATTGAACATTGGAGGGAAAAAGCACTTGTTCATGACTAGTTAGTGCTGTAATATAGTTATAAATGCCTCACATACTTACTATTTCTGAATAGTAAGACCATGATTGCTTAAGAGAGTATCACAGTTTTCTATTTTATTACAGATTCATCACAAGTAATATTTTTATCTTATTAATTCACCTCATCTACCCCATCAGGTCAACTTAAAATCAAAGATGCTCTTGTTAGAATTAATCTAAGCAGTTTCCCCTAATTTTCCATCAACCGTGGCCTTGTCCAGAAGCTCCAGTTTAGGAATTATATGTGAATAGTAAACACCCAGCTACACACAGATACAAACACAAACTTCAAAGCATTTATATAAAACTGTGCCAATTGACAATATAAGTTATGACAAGGCCTCTGTTGCTATGTAGGGCGACACTTGCATTCCTTTGTTACAAATATGTCAGACAAAGGAAATAATGGTGATGCACCTGGGAACAATTTCTTCTGTCAGGTTTCTCAAATTAGGGAGGAAAGTAAATCTGATTGAGCCTTACATGCTTAACAATAGATCAATGAAAATACACCTACCACCACCCTTGTGGACATGTGTGCTTTATAAAATGTACCTGAAATTCCCATTCTTAAAATACAACAGTTTGTTTCATTGCTCTAACAGATACTGTCCTGAACAGATAAAAGTTAGCTGTAAGAAACACAAAACACTGGTGGCAACCTTACATTCTAGATAGCCTCTCTGTTATGCCTCTACAATATATTTGCAAGTGTATTAAGAAAATATTTTGTTTAAAATAGTAGATACATTTATATAACTATACATCATATATATTTTCATCTGTATCTCAACTTAATTACATTTTTATCCTATGATTAGATGTTTACTAGAAATTAAATGAATGTTCTATTGAGGAACATTTCCTTGAATTCCTGATATTTTTTTTCTTTAAATTGTTTTAGGTATGACTAGCTGTTTCTAGCAAGTCTGATGTGTAAATTGAATAATAAATTACCATTATTTGGTTTGACTTGTAGATACAAGGTCCAGTTTGTGTTCTATTGATGAAATGATAAAAAATACTATATTTAAAATGAGAAAACAGTTGATGACAAATATTTATACCTGTAGAAATATACCAGAATTCAAAGCATGACAAATATCAGTCATGTCACAGTCATGTCACAGTTACATAATGATGTAAACTCAGCAGATAGTTCAAATTTACATTCCAGATCTTAGAACAACTGTAGTGGTATTGTTAGTTTTCAAAAATTAGAATAGTTTTCAAAGAATTAAGCTAGATATAACTTTAGAAAGATTGTTAGAGTAAATATTCTCAAAATAGTCAAGAGGGCTTAGCTAACCATTTATCATTGTGACTTGGATATGGCCTACTGATAATTCAGAAAGAGAGGCCAGTATTCTCTTTTACTTTATTCACAAACCACAAAAATTAAAAAGAAACATTCTTTCTGCTAAAATTGAGAATAGTAGGAAATTCTACTTAGGAAGATAATTCTTCTTCTTCCCCATGCACCTTTCAAGTCACATGTACATTACTTCAGAACTGTTTTGCAAGCTAGAACACATGAGTTTATTTTCATATCATATTTGTGTAAACTCCTAAAATTAATCTTAATACATACCTCAACTATGGGTGATAGAATTCAAACAAACGCAATGACTTTGAAAATATGAAACATCTCTCAATTCCTCTTACAATTCTGACTGATGTTCTGTATGAATGCTAGACTCTTGTAACCACCTTTCTCCTCAAGGGATTTGGAAAGGGGTACCCATCACAATCATGATTAGTTGATAAGGTTTCTGTCTTACCAGCTTTAATTCCACATTCCCAAAAGCAATTGAACGCTTTGCCTGGCCCAATGTTACTCATCTTGAGTTGTTCATCGGTCAAGTGATAAATCGACTAATCAGGGAAAGGGGGGGGGTGCCTTCCCTTGAATTAAATATGAACTTCCTTTGTCTCATAATATCCTTAACAAAACCATGACAGATATTTCCATACACCCCCTGGGGAATGTGACGTCTCCTGCATAATGCGATAGCCGTTTCTGAAGTGGAAAAGTGGCCCTGTGTATATAAACCTATTAAATGAGGCAGCTGGAAAGGCTGCACTAAGCGCAAAGAAAAGCAGGCTGGTAAACTTCAGACCAGCAGACAAGATACTTGCCTTTGAATGCTCTGCTCAGAATCTGAAGAAGAAAGTGTGGCACGTTGAAGAGAAATTCAGCACCAAGGAGAGCTCAAAGTCTCCCTTGTGCACAAATCACGAACATCTGGCTTTGTAAGTAAAAGTTGATATTTGCTCATTTTAGTCTAGAAAAATATTTTACCCTGAACCCATTTTTAGATTTTCTGTATGCATGTGGAGTTGGTATGATTTAATAATAATGTAAACAGTTATCACAATGTAGTGTAGGAAGGCTGAAAATGAATTCAAAATATGAATTTATCTTCTGGGATGATTTTCTGATTTCTCTCTCAAATAACAAACATTTCTCTTTTTTAAAAAATGTGTATTTCATTATTTCATATTCTTTTTGAGTGGTCCCTTTTCCTTGAATAAAAGGGAATACTCATTATTCACCTCCCTCTGATCATTTAGACTATTTCCTTTATATTTATATGCAATTTAAAACTTTTTAAATAAACCATGAAGACCCCATCATTTTTCACATCCACATGTTTAAATAGTAGTTAAGAAATATGTAGTTTAGCTTCCATTTCTTTAAAATGTTTCACTTAAATTTCAGTGGAACTCTATATTTTTTATATTAACTCTGTTCTTGTGCTCAGATAAAATAAATATTTTTGTTTAAACAATGAAACAAACCATCATTTTTCTCATACAATTTCAGTTGCAGAACAATGTGAACATATTCCTGAGGGGAAGCTGTGTTAGACTATGGCAGTAAAAACAACATTTTGTAGTAGCTTGACGATTTATACGTTTTTTAAAAAAATAACTGAAGCTTTATTTCATTACACATTCCCTTGGATAAATATTATCAGGAAAATGGATCACTATCACCATATACGTTTCCCCCTCTCTTTCTTGTCTGTAATCTCAGAGCTCTTTATGTGGACGTTATGGACTAATTTTCAATGAGTTTACTGGTGTCTCAAATGTTTGGCTCTATTTTCTGTCATAACTTCAAAGCAAATGCAGCCACTACAAGTTGTTTGATGCTATTTTTAACAACAGGGTAAAATTACTTTGAAAATCAAGGTGATCTAAGTTAATATTTTGACACTTTAATTATATATAATTAGCAAAATTGTCTATCTGTCAATCACTCTATTTCAGCAACACACACCCCCCAATATCCTCTAGACCTCAACTTCAGTCATTGCTTTTTTTATGTCAGGATTCATTTAGAATTTCTCTGCATGCCATATGCTTAACCTCATGAAAGAAAGCATGTATCAAGTAGCCCAGTGTAGCTATGATATTCAATGTATTATTGGTGTTAATCAAATTACTAATAACAGGTTTTTTGTATAAATCAGCAGTCTTCTGTGTAGACCTGCATAACAATCCTGATCTCAGATATTCAGTATGAAGAAATTTCTGGCGTCTTGAATATTTTAATGAAAATGTCTAGTTCTTAATTCATACTTTGAGCTATAAATGAGCAAAGGTACACAAACCCAGAGAGAAAGGGGGCAGGGAAGGAGTGAGATCTATATGTCCACACTTACATTTACATCTATATCTACTATAGATCTCATTTACTATAAATCTCCATCTCTCTCTGCCCGTCTCCCCCTCTTCCTGCCTCCCTGTCTCCTCCCCCCGCCTCCATATCAATGGTACTGATTTTTCACAGAAGCTACTTCTGGCAAGATTTTTATTTATCAAGCATTGGACACTCATAGTATGTAGTGCTTATTTCTGTCATTTTTGCCAATCCAGGTCAAAAGAGATGGAGTACAGAAATAGCTCCCATCTTCTCATCTTTTTTACATTCCTCTATGTTTTCTGCTCTCAAGCCATTGCCTTGCCTCCGTTAGGATCATACTCAGCTATAAGGTAAGAAAACCCTAAGCAATCTCTCCTACAACTGTCAACAAGTGTTGCAAATTTAAGAACTACTTGAATCCTATGGACTGAAATAAGACAAATTTTACTGGTGTTGATAGCCAAATCTAATGGCAACTATTGCATCCACTGTCCCAAAGTCATCTGAAAAATGTTACGCTACTTTTTACTCTTTGACAAATAAATACTGGAGTATTTCTTTAAGTAAATGAATTAGGTATTTCTGAGCTATTGCAATTGGATTTTACCTGTATACATAGAACAGGATAGAAAATCTAAGCTAGTTCAGTAAATATTAAAAAAAAAACCCAATAACAATAAAGATTTAACTGGGAGATTTACCACCCTTCAGTTTGGGTGTCTTTAAATTATTAAACTCAAGGTTGGGGATAGTGGGGGCAGGGAGATAGATTTCTGTATATGCAAATGCACATACAACTGTAAGCAGGTAATGTCATTATGCAGCTGCTAGTTTGTGAGTATAAAGAATATGTTCTTAATTATTTGGAAAATTGTTAAAATAGCCACTATATTTGTTTATGAGAAACTTGAAATGTCATAAATTTGGTGCTCTGGGATCTGAATTCTAAGCTTGTTTTGCATGGTTCCATTCATATAGAAGAGCACACATTACTATATCACATATAACAAAACTGGCACACCTTCACATAGGGATTTCTCTTAGAAATAAGTTTCAGAGATTTAAAAAAAAACAATTTGAGTTATTCAGAAAGCATTTTATTATAAATCTTAAGAAATAAAACAGGGCTGGCCTGGTTAGTACTTAGACAGCAGACCAAAAGGAAATACAAGTATTGTAATCTAGATTAGAATTAGGGAGAAAAACTTTCTGGAAGATGCACTACTTTGTCCAGAAAACAATATGTATCATTCATGTAACTACTTTGCATCCAGTTTTGGTCACCATGTTATAAAAAAGGATTTGAGACTCTAGAAAGAGTGCAGAGAAGAGCAAGAAAGATAATTAGAGGAATAGAAACTAAAACATATGAAGAAGGGTTGCGGGAATTGGGAATGTTTAATTTAATGAAAAGAAGAATTAGGGATGACATGATAGCCGTGTTCCAATATCTAAGGGTTTGCTACAAAGAGGGTGGGGGGAGATCAGCCTATTTTCCAAAGCATCTAAACTAAAGGCAGAACAAAAAGCAATGGATGGGAATTAATTAAAGACAGAAAAACCTATAAATAAAGAGAAATTTCCTGACAGTTAGAAAGAATTAATCAGCAGAATGCCTTCCTTTCAGAAGTTGTAGGGGGGGGGGGTCTCCATCACTTGAGATTTTAAAGAAGAGATTGGACAACGATTTGTCTGAAATGATATAGGTTTTCCTGCTTGAGCAGGGGGTTGGATTAGAAGACCTCCAAGGTCCCTTCCAACTCTGTTATTCTGTTATGTAACGGTATATGGGAATGACCTTGACATATAGGGAGGAAGAACCACAGCCAAGAAAACAATCTGATAACTAAAATTTGAGTCTGAAGAAGAGAAAGTGTCTGAAAAGGGACTCTTTAGTTTTTCAGAGGGTAAGACAGAGATGGTATTCAGCCGGTTCCAACAGGTTCCATAGAACTGGTAGCGATAATTTGATTGATTCAGAGACCTGGCAAATACCACCTCTGATTGGCCGACACTGGCAAATACCACCTCTTACAGCATAGCCATGCCCACCAAGCCATGCCCACAGAACCGGTAGTAAAAAAAAATTGAATACCACCATTGGGGTAAGAGAATTCTGAAAAATATTTTCAGTCTTGCAAAAGTCTGTGACCTTATAATAAAGATAGAATTAGTACCCCTGATTGTGCTTGTCTGGACTAGCTAACATCAATCCTGCATTTATAACCCTTACATTAATACGTATAGTCCACAAATTGACTGGAGCCCTATTTATTTAAACTAACCTGAATAAGTGAACAAATCAGAAGAAAGATGGGGCAAATTGCTAGCTCACATTTATTAATTATATTAACATTTGTTTTTATTTTTTCAGATTTCTTTTTTTTATACAGAAAAGGGTTTCCCATGAAAGAGAAATTATTGCTATATTATGGCTATATTATAATAATAATAATAATTTATTGGATTTATACCCCGCCTCTCTTCACCCAAGGGGAACTCGAGGCGGCAATATATCAAATTACTTGTTATTTATTGCTTTTAATATTCATCCATCACATCTGCTAAGGCATAATTCTTAGAGCAATTCTGAAACTTATGTTTTGTGTTTAGTTTTTGATTAGTTCTGGGAAAGGTGTTAAGGAAATATTTAGGATCTATCTATCTATCTATCTATCTATCTATCTATCTATCTATCTATCTATCTATCTATCTATCTATCTATCATCTA
>JANHGC010003333.1:48263-58299 GCA_027560395.1 Boaedon fuliginosus
CTGCTCTCAGTCCTTTTGAGAAATAGGTTGACCTCCTCTTTCCTGGCTACCTCAAGAAGGAAAGAAATCTCTTTACAAATAAATAAATAAATAAATAAATAAATAAATCTCTGTATTAATTAAAAAAAAACCTTCAAAAATTGGTTCTGAACCTAGCAAAACTCTCCTGCCAAAGCAGATAGGAAAATTAAGAATCTTTCGAATCTGCACCTTTCTTTCACTTTTTGGGGTTTAAAGAGAAGCAACTTTTGCTATGATATGATTCCTTTAACAAAACCATCCTTGTTATTAATAGTAAATAATAAATCTTTACCTCAAAATGGCTTACCAGTTGATTCCCACCCCCTTCATGTCTCTTGTTATTTCACAGATTTAAACAAGCCCACAAAAAGTCACCCACTGTATTCAAGAATACTTTTGTTTGGCACCTTCTCAATGCAAGTAAAAGATGACCTCAGGATGGAGTTCTTGAATGATGATTATACCCTGGCAAAAACACATTTTTCTGTATAAATGTATTCTGTCCAATTCCAAAACAAGGCTGGGTGGCTTACAATTGAAAATTCAGTAATTAAAACATTATTTTAAACCCAACAGACCAGAAATGTCAAGTATAAAAACAAAGCAACCCAAAACAAAATAAAAACAAAACAAATAGAGGATTCTGTAAACACTGTTTCCTCAAGATCTGGGAGAACAACCAGGTCTGTGACTAATTTCCTGAGTCCATAAGGATGGGGGAGTGAACCAGATGAACCAGTGTGCCAAGGCATTGCCCTGGTCCATAAAGAGAGTCAAATAACTGTCAAGCCTTGTCTGGATGAGACTTTGATGATTTAGAGGCAACAGGTAACCATTATTCTTGGTTGTGGTGGTTTTCAACAAGATATAAACTTTGATTTGTCATTCCCACTGGGCTTAAGGTGTCTTTGAAAGGGATTTACAAAAACCATCTGACATCTGTTTCTCAGGTCGTTGCTGGCATTTTGAAATCTGAAAACATAGTGACGATGCTTTTAAAAAAAATGTCATGAATGGAGAAGCACATCACTTGAACAATTTCTTTTTTAGGTACCACTGTAAAAACTTCATTTCAAACTGGCAACATTTATTTTTAATAAACAATTAAGCACAGTCTTTTACCTAGTGTGCTCTAAACTGACCACGTAACAGGATGACTATTCACATTTCATGAAGGAGGAAAATGGAAAAAAAGCAACAAGGGTGCATAAATGTAAATGTACATGTAGGCAGAGAGGGCTGATATTTGATCTTATTTTATACTGCCTAGGTGGACTCTGTTCCTTCTTATGTTCCTTCTTATATGACTATTGATTTATTTATCCACATTTAGAGGCCATCCAACTCCTTAGCGACTTTGGTGCACTTTGATAAGTGCACCAAACCTCAACTCAAACCTCAAACCTCAACTCAAAGTTCCTGCTAGTTCTAGCTGTGTCATTGTAGTAATCCATGGATTACTCCATTCGTTTCCATGAATGTTTGGGCTCTTCTTTAGGTCCCCCCACCCCACTAAGCTACGGTAAATCAACAGGACCTCTGCTCTTGCATTTCCATACAACCATCAAATTATCCCTACAGCATTAAAATAGACCATGGGACAGCAGTACCTCAAAGACAACAGGATGAAAAGGAGATTCCTTCATTTCTTCTATTCTAATTTTACAAGGAAATAACATGTACGAAAGTTTTTATGATATTCAGAGGATAACGATAGAGAAAGGGGCCTCATTTAATGATGTGGATTTTGAACAGAAGGAGTGTGAAGTCTTGCTCTCTCCTTTAAGTTACATTCTAGGCTTTAATGAGTTGGAGATACTGTATAACTAAATATTTTCACTAGCGGTGATTGGAATCTTGTGAAACAGGTTTATTGTTTATGAATACTGAATAATGCCAGGTTACAAACAGAGTCTATCACTTTATTTCATAGCAGTAATTGAAGTTTGCCAAGTGAAACAGCATTGAAAGATAAACGAGAGAGAGTATTTTCATGGAGACTGCAAAAAATAATACATCCTATCATTTAATTTTAGTTCTTCCAAAAGACATTATTCTTGCTCTCACAAAAAACAAAAACAAAAACAAAATGTTGACATGGCTCATAGAATACCCAAATTCGGTCTATATACATTGTATAGAATTGAATAGTAGCTGCTAATATTCTCTCAAATATCTGCCTGTGTAGTTAAAACAGAAAGACATCTTGCTCAGAAGCTGAATGCATCCTCCCATTTTTAACATTAATGGCCCCATATATTCGCTTATAATCAGGGCCAAAATTTCTTATCTTGTTAGAATTTGAATGTTCCCCAGTTGGAACAAAATTCTAAAAACACAGAATTAAAGAATTCTATGGGGCAGCAATGTCTGCAGGAAGAATGACTGACACTTATACATAAGATATGAGATTTGGACATGCTGTCAAAGCACCTATATTACCTATTTTAACACCCACCCCCATCCCCATACACACCCATAATTCAGACACTTCTGGCAGTTCTGGTTACCACATATATTCTGTCCCAAGCCTGAAACACACGGATCAGGACCAGCTCTTAAACAAACAGTGTCTTTTATTGTTCAAAACCCCCAAAGTGCATTCTGTTTAGAAACAGAGAAATGTTTCAACTTGCCAGAAGCCCCTGGCAAGTATTCACAGTATTCCAGGCACAATGCCAAGTGATAAAACCCTCCCGGTAATTAAGTCTTTACACAGAGAACTAGGTGATAGAGATGAATACTCGAACAGAAATGCTACAAATCAGAATAGACCATGATAGAAACCCAACACGAATACGAGACTCTTTTCCAAACTCCTCAGGTGTTTTCTGCAGAGAACTGTTCCCAACCACACCTCTTTTAACTCTTATAGGGCAGTGTGGTGAACCTTTTGTTTGCCACGTGCTGAAAGCATGCGCGTGTGCACGTGCACATGCACATGCACATGCACCCCCTATCCACACACAATCCCCCCAGCTGAAAAACAGCTGATTGGCACTACCGCATCAATCAGCTGTGCTTTGGAAGGGGGAAGAAAGGTAGGAATAGCGCTGGGGTAGGTGGGAGGGCCTTTTTTGCAGGAGGCATGTACGCATGTGTGGTGGGGCGACAACTCGCGTGCCCGCAGGGAGGCCTCTGCATTTCAACTCAGGCACACGTGCCATAGGTTCACCACCATGGCTATAGGGTGTGGTTAATCACTGGTCAGCTTTAGCTCAACCTCTTCCCTTCCTACATTGCTGCTGTCTTCTGAGCAGCCTCTGAGTTCTGGCATCACTCAGAGCCTCCTCCCCGCTGCTGTTAGACAGCACTGGCTCCTGATAACTCATGGAGGGACCAGCGTCTGGCATAGTGTCAACAGACGTCTCCCTTCCCTCTGATTCTAACTATCTCCCTCGGAGTCAAAATCTTCTGATAGCTCACCAACACACTGTGGAGCCACAACAACATATCTGAACAGCAAAGGAGGACAAATGGGAGAAAGAAGGATACAGTAACTATTAAATTATAAAAGCCTTCAGGTATTTATATACTGATGAGAGAGAAAAGGATGACAAGTGAGTTAACTCACAATGAGGAATACACTTGCAGTGGAATGTACTAGCTCCAGCTGTTTGCCCTGTTAGGAGGCAAAAGCCTTCAGGTATAATAGATTAATAACACAGTTGGAGGGGACCTTGGAGGTCTTCAAGTTCAACCCCCTGCTCATGCAGGAGACCCTGTTTCATTCCGGACAAGTGGCTGTCCAGCCTCTTCTTAAAAGCCTCCAGTGATGGAGCACCCACAGCTTCTGAAGGCAAGCCATTCTATTGGTTAATTGTTCTCAGTGTTAGGAAATGCTTTCTTTATTCTAGGTTGCTTGTCTCTTTTTTTCTTGTCTTGTCTTTTGGAAAATAGGTTGAACCCCTCTTCTTTGTGACAGTCCCTCAAATATTGGAACACTGCTATCATGTTACCCCTAGCCCTTCTTTTCACTAGACTAGACATACACAATTCCTGCCATTGTTCTTTATAAGTATTAGCTTCCAGGCCCCTAATCATCTTTGTTAACTAAGGTCTATTTCAAAATGAGCTTGTTAACTTCCCCTTAATACTGATCAGGAAACTCCTGTGCCAAAGAAAACTGCTCAGTCAGAATCTCAAAAAGGTAGACAATATTTGTTTTGAATTGAGGCCATGAGGATAACCACAAGGAGCTATCCTTGATAACCACAAGGAGATATCCCTGGTAACCCTAGCCCAGTGATGGCAAACCTATGGCATGTGTGCCCAAAGTGGCACATGGAGCCATGTTGTCTGGCACGCAAGCCATTGCCCAGCCAGTTCCACCCCTGGGGTTTCTAGGCCCAAAAACAGCTGAGGCAAGGCTGCCACACCAATCAGCTGAGTTTCAAACGCCCAAACCAGTTGTTAAATTTAGCTGCCAGTTCAGGCACACTGGTTGTAAATGGTTCACCTGAACCAGCAGCTAAATTTAACAACCGTTTTGCCTGAACCGGCAGCTAAATTTAACAACTGGTTTGGGCGTTTGAATCTCAGCTGATTGACGTGGTAGCGCATGGTGCGCACCAAGGCACACACATGCACTTTTGGCACGTGACAACAAAAAGGTTCGCCATCACTGTTTGACCTGAGAACTAGATCCACCTGACATCTCAGTCAGAGATTTGATACAGAAAACCCCATTTGTGTACTGATGACTTTTCAATTCCTGCTTATTTTAAACTCCTTCCATTCCTATACTCTATTTCTATTTGTGGGGAGGGGCTTGAAAGGGGAATGGGGATCTGTGCCATCTAGTTATTATTGCTTTTAAACAACAAGGCATCATTGCATTCTTATGATTGATTGCAAAACACTCAGAAATCTATCAGCAGACCCTAATCTACTATAAGACACTCCTGCTTTAAATGTCTGTGGAGACTTAATTTAGCTCTCTATAAATAACTTTCAAAATATTTACTGTCTTGAGTTGCTGATACAAATTACAGATATTTTTGGTGCATATGTCTTAAATGTATGAAAGTAAGTCTCCAAGTGACATTGACACATGGTATAAGACTTAGTGTGCTTTTTTTAGTCAATGCAAAACAACAACAAACACTAGCTCTTTTTGACATCTGTTACCTCTAACTGTTCATCCTGATTCTACTAATCACATGGAACATAAAGTCGACTTGAATCATTTTACATTTAACAAGTCCAGAATATTGTATTATAAACTTTCCAAGTGAGAATCTTTCCTTCATGGCTTCCTTTCATTAAAATCAACTTTTAAACTAAATACTGTAGTTCATCCTACATTAAGAAAGCTAGTAGTCCTTCCAACTAAAACATATATAAATCTTAAAAAGCTGGCAGAGTTACTGAGCAATATTAGAATAATTAGATTGTAATTTCTTCTAAAGACTGCACTGCAACCACCGTTGGCCTTTGATATGGAAGTCCATAACTTCTTTATATAAAAATCTTCCTGATTAAATCATCTGATACGTATTTTTGAAAAATTACAAGTATACAGTATTGCTCTTTGGAAGAGGGACAGGATGCAAACATAAATCATACCTACTAAATAGAATCAAAATGCAAGTTCAAGCTTTGGAGTCCTACAGCCCAGTGATGTACAGATTTAGTTTGGATCCAGTCTGATGATTCAGGTAATATCCCAGTTCAACTAAGTATCTGAGAGAATTTAAAACCAGGCAGAAACTCAAATCCAAGGCAAAATTCAGGCCTGTGATATTTCATGCCTCCCACTGCCAAATCCATATGTGGCAGCTTTCTGTTTTTTAAATTCATTTTTCACAGTTGAGGGATAAAATCTTTAAGCCTATGAAAATGTTAGGGAAGTATATGGACAGTTTAAAAACAGATATCTACATTTCATTTTATACAGCTACTGGGTATATTATTGACCAATTTTATTCGCTCAGACAAATTTCAAAAAAAGACCCATGACTAAACCGATGTTAGTATTCCTGGGAATAAATCCCCCCAAGTTTAGTAAGGCTTGTTAAAACCTGACTTCTCTTTTAATTTTGAACAATTCTCAACTTCAATTATGCAATCATTTTTGCCCTTGAGCCTTTCATCAGGATCACAGCTTGTAACAGTTAAGATAAAGAAAACAACACACGCTCCCTAGTCCAACACCTGAAGAAAGGAAAATCAACAGTGGCACTCTAAAAATATTTCTCTTATGATATCTTTTGGCAGAAAAATCAAATGTCTTGTATTATAATGATGTCACTGATAAAATGAGTCATCAGGCCATCTCTAGGTATGGTACTCTTTATACATCCTGCCTTTTAAAAAAAGAATAAACAAGTGGCAAGCAATCTGTCAGGAACAAAGGATTGGGACCATATGTTAAGTCATAGCACAGATGATTTATTCAAGCTTATACACAAGAATTTAACTACACAACTAACCATCAGCATTAAATTGGCACTAGATAAGGGTCAACAGAATTCAAGAGGGGCTGGACTTGGACAATTCGTGGCAATGTAAGGACTCTAAACTGATGACATGTTTAACTCCGTTTCCCCCCTAGCTCTGCCTGCTCTTTTCTTACAGGATACCAGTTGCTTTTAACTTTGGCATAGACCAAAGATCCAGGAAGATGCAACTCAGCAGCCAGCTGATTCCAGAGGGTGTGAGAAGTGTGTGTAAGGGCTGGAACTCACTTTGCCAATCTTGCCCTAACATTTTAACCACTACATCACATTGACACTCTGTGTTTTCTTGAAGCATGAGGACGACAGTATATATTCCTTGGAAAAGAAAAAAAACCTTTTGTGTAGTTCTTTCGCCAGCTACATGGGAGAAGAATGGGACACCACATTTTTGCAAGTACACAACCCCAGAGTCATTCCATGATGCCTTGAGAATAGGGACTCAATGAGTACTTGGAAAGAAAGAGAGGACATTGGCTGATAAAGGGGCAATAACTGAAAAGAATATATCCTTTCTACCAAAATGATGGCAGTGATTATTCATAGAATATTATAACCATTTTTCAGTTTGCATATTGGCTCTAATAGGTGTGAAGGTGATCCCTGTACTTTAATACCAAGGTTATGTTTGTGGTTTTAAATTAGTGTGAATAGAATGAATCATATAAATTGTAGAGAAGATCAAACAAGGGGCACCAAAATAATAATAAAAAACTATAAATATATCTCTTTAAGGCAATTCTAATAGAAAGTGCCTTTGAAGCATTGCTGTATTATTATTGCGGACACTAAAAAAAAATTGTAGCAGGCAGGTTTTGATTCATAGACACCTCCATTAATTTAATAGCTCGTTGCTTTATAGAGTATAATGCAATGAAACATCAATGTTAACCAGTGAATTCTGTTTGTTCATATAGAATAACAGAGTTGGAAAGTATAATTTTAAGCTGTTGAATCCAAATCCTTGCTCAATGCCAGGATCCAAATTAAATTATTCCTAACAGATAACTATCCAATTTCTGCATGAATAGATCTGGGGTGGATTGTGTCTGCAAAGCAGGAGACGGTGTGATGCACATTCCAAGGAGTACGGCGAGACAAGAGACAACACAGCTTGGAGCTATATTGGAGAAAGAGGAAGAGATTTAACATAGCCACTCTCTAGAATTTTGCAGAGTAAATCAGTTAAGGTGAGAATAGTAAGGATTTACTAATAAAGGAGAATATTTGTAGCTCAGGGTTGACATGAGGGGTCCTTGGTGCTTTTGGAGCTTGCTTTTTTTTCTTGCAGACATTTCATTACTCAGACTAGATAATATCATCAGTGCACTGCACTGCACAGTGCACTGATGATGTTACCTAGTTTGGGTAATGAAATGTCTGCAAAAGAAAAAAAAGCAAGCTCAGAGAGCACCAAGGACCCCTCAGTAAGAATTTAGTCTGGCAAGACTAATGTCAGGCCCACTCCAAGAATGACATAGAGCAACCCAGCCAAGGTCCAGTTCTTTATTTTCCCACACTGTGTAAACAGAACCTTACTTTGTGGATTTTTTTGTGAGAATCCGATTAATGTAGAAATACCGAAATGTAGCGCATATGTACAAAAAAATAATAGAGGCACACGAGTTGAATTTGTACTTATTTAGCTATAATTTGGAAGACTTGACTTACCATTGTTTTCACCATTGTAATACTTACTTTTCACCACTTCACTTTCTCTTCAAAACAACCTTCCTTACCATGATGTCCACCAGATGAGATATTGTCCCATAAAAAAATTAGCCCAGTTTTTCATGAATGCTTGTTGGCATTCTATCCTATTTTTTTTATCAGGAACAAGCTTCTCTTTCATCTGGACCAATAGTTGCAGTGACTGAATTAAAAAAAGAAAAAGAAAAAAACCCAGGTTTTATAATATATATCTATATCAGATATGAGTCAGGTAAAAGGGCTGGGATTGACGTTCCTGCCCCCACCCCCGGCCTTTTTTTGTTTCCTTCTTTTCCCCTGGTTTTCTGATGTGTGACTGTTGTATGAATGGTTGTTGTAATTTTATTATATTATATTGTATATTGTGGTTTTATTAATTGTTGTAAGCTGCCTCGAGTTCCCCTTGGGGTACAAATCTAAATAAATAAATAAATAAATAAATAAATAAATAAATAAATAAATAAATAAATAAAAAACTATGAAAAGAAATGGGCCAAATTCAGCACAAGAAAAGTGCAGATTGTGAGTGCCAGTTCATATCTGTAATCTTCATTCAGAAGGAGATGGTCATTTGGAAGTTTTCCACAATGCAAAGATTGCTTATCTAGATGAAAATGAGAATTTCAAACATCTGAGTAAACACTTGAAGAGCACTCGGAGACTGCAACTGGTCCAGAATGCGGCTGTGTGCATGATCAAGGGTGTACCTTGGTGCACCCATATAACACCTATCCTCCGCAAGCTGCACTGGCTCCCAGTGGTCTTCCAGGTGCAATTCAAGGTGTTACAAACAACTTTTAAAGCACTTCAGGGCTTAGGAGTGGGGTACCTTTGAGACCGCCTTCTGCTACCTCATGCCTCCCAGTGCCCAGTTAGGTCCCACAGAGTCAGCCTAGTATGGGTCCCGTCAGCTAAACAATGTAGGCTGGCAGGTCCCCGTGCTAAAGCCTTCTCTGTGGCAGCGCTGGCCCTATGGAATCAGCTGCCCGCGGAGATCAGGACCATCCCCACCTTGTTGGCCTTCCGCCAAGCCACGAAGTCCTGGCTCTGCAGGCAGGCTTGGAATTGATGTGCCCCCCATTGAATGATGTGATTGTATGTTGTTTAGAATTTTAACTGTATAATTGTCTTTTTAACATGTTGTTAGCTGCCTCGAGTTCCCCATGACCGAGGAAGAGAGGCGGGGTATAAATCTAATAATATAAAATAAAAACAATAAATATTCAAGAGACATCACACATTATGACTATGTCACTTAGTGGCAGAAATTTGTGTACTAATTTCATTAGCATTAACCAAGAACTACCTGTGTATGCTATTCTTCCTCTATTATACAGTAATAATTAGGAGCAAACTGCCACAAAACAGTGCTTAAATTCTCCAGAATTCTGAAATCCAATGGATTTTGAATTTTTTTTCTGATGATCTTATTTTGACATAATAGCTTTTTATCTTTATTATTGTTGAAATAAACCAGATTTTTTTCTTCCATGCTGCTTCTGCTTTAAAGCAAAGTAATTTCCAATTTGTAGCTGAGATTAATTGGTTGCAATGATTAGTTTTTTTATATAGTTTTTGTGCAGAACATAAACCTGAAAATCATACAAATGATGCTATATTATTCAGGATTATTTAATAGTAATAGTAATAGTACTAGTAATAGTAATAGTAATAGTAATAGTAATAGTAATAGTAATAGTAATAGTAATAGTAATAGTAATAGTCAGTGCTTTTTTTCTGGGGGAACGCACCGGAACGGAGTTCCGGCAACTTTTTTTCCTTATCTATGGTGCGCATGCGCAATACATATCAGTAATGCGTGCGACATCAATAGGAGTTCCGGTACC
>JANHGC010003336.1:59040-70520 GCA_027560395.1 Boaedon fuliginosus
TTTGGCCTCTGCCTCCCAGCAATTTGCCTCCTTGCAGCAAACAGTCTGTTTCAGCTTCAGCACAGCTTGATTAGTACAAACTGCCAATTGGATCAGCCTCCCGACGATCTGCTGTTTCAGGCTGCGGGGATTGCCATAGCCTATTGCCGCCTCTGCGCGCCCCATTTTCAGCCTGTTCAGATCTCTGCTGCCCAGAACGGAAATGGAAGAACCAACAAGAATAAGGACCTGTTGCAAGCAAATTGAAAGTTAAATAAATGAGTATAGCAAGCATATTTTCTGAAACATTGGATTGTCTAGAAGTACAAATTCACACAGAAACATGACAGGCATCTCTAAACGCTATACATGGTATTTATTTAGAGTATAGATGAAAATTTCTGAAGTTGGCTTAATTGAGAATCCATTTGTGAACACTAATTTAACTAGTTCCTTTGAAGTCTCAGAATAGGGAAAATAGCATACAAGAATCACGTATATTTAACTATGCCTCTGGGCACTAGTGCTTATTACCGTACATTAACGGCACCTAGCAGAGCTCTGCACTACTAAATAGCAATATATTAAGCATTTAGCATGTCAGAAGTCAAAATACTGAGACCTAATAACTCAACCATGACTCTAGTGAGGAAACACCTGACTACCTTATCCAATACCAAATGTTTCTTCATAATCTTTAATTGTATCAATACAAGCACACTATAAGCACTACAGAGTAAGAATTCAGGAAGTGTTACAATGCAATCCTAGTTGGCTCTGAAAATGAGACACAAAGTGCCTCTACTGGAAGGATTCTAGAGGTTTTGTTATTTTATTAATCTTACATCCTAAATTTTGTTGATCTGCAAATAACCCAACAAACTGGTATAGCTAACAGTAATTTAAATTTGGCTTAGAATGAACTGAAGAAAGGTAAAGTTGAGCTGTTCCACACTCTCTTCTCTGTCATGGACAATAAAGACCTCAACGAATTACAAATAATCTGAGTTCAGTGAACTCTAAACAAGTAATCTAATTCTTCCCTATTGACACTTACATATTTAAAAGTTAACACCTCCCCCCCCCCCGCTCCCCAATGACTGGTGTTGGGATACACACAGTTTAACAGTCGCTTTTCAGCTCATTGGGCTATTTTGCTCACTTGTAAATTAACTGCTCCTTTGCTGTTTGCTAGATTGCATCACATTTGAACCGGTACATTTTTACTTCGCCTTATATAATTGATAAAGAGCCTATGCTATCTTTTTCTTAAATGTAAACTGCAGGTGTTTGTGGATAACATGGGGTACTTCAAAAATGTAAGGGTATCCAACTACCAGTCCGTGGCTCAGTACTGAAACCAGGCTGCAAAAGCGGCAGGCGAGTGTACGAAGCTCCATTAGTGCAGGTGTGTATGTGAAACCATCCTCTTCCCCCTCCCCGCTGCACTGTTGAGCTGGAAAAGTTAGGGACCACTGCTTTAAAATAGTAAGTTAGGAGATCAACATAAGCAAAGAACCAATAGGTACATCATTATTTGTGAATTGATCTAAAAATTAACTCTTCATTTCCAATACCTACTCAGATATAATTGTTAGTACCTTCGGGGTGACAGTTGTTCCCCATTGAGATACTACTACTAGCCTTTATATCTTTTTTTTCCAGTTTCAGCCCTGTTTTGCTACAGTCTGCATCACAGTAACCATCCAATAAATATTCTTTTATTTCTAACTCTGTATTGTGAAAGCAGAACGCCTACCATGAATACAGGTAGAGTACAGGTATTTCTTGACTTACAACCATTCGTTCAGTGACCATTCAAAGTCGCAATGACACAGGGAAAAAGTGACCAATGACTGTTTTTCAGATTTTGAGATCGTTGCAGCAACCCTATTGGTCACATCAAAATTTGGACACTTGACCACTGGGATATCTTTATGACGGTTGCCATGTCCCGGGGTCATGATCCCCTTTTGCGACCTGACAAGCAAAGTCAGCCACACTGAACTGTGTTATTAGCTTAACAACTGCAGTGATTCACTTAACAACTGGAAAGAAAGGTCAGAAAATGGGGCAAAATTCACTTAACAACTGTCTTTCTTAGCAATAGAAATTTTGGGCTCAGTTGTGGTCATAAGTCAAGGACTACCTGTATTTCTCAGTAGGGGTAAATAGGCTTGTCTTCATGAATAAAGCATTGAAAGGTTTGATTATTTCAAAAGCTTTCTTGATAGTTACATTATGCCCCCCCCCCATTGCTTTATATTAACATTTATCACAGGCAGAAAATGATGCTGATCCTTTTAATAAGGTCTGCATGGATGTAACCAACACCAACAGAAGCCATTGATTTTGAGCTTGTATGTTTGCAGCAGTGGCTGATCTGTTTTTCCCTGCTTATTACAACTGACAGTGTATATACATTGTTTTGAAATACAGTTTTGTTTTAATGAAAGAATCAAAGGAGATGATTAAGCAATCTACTTAAGCAATCTACTTAAGTTATTATGAGACATATTGTTAGCTCTATTTAGAAAACATCAGAAAAATATAGTTACATATTATACTTTATTATTAGTTTGCCTCATACCTTAATATCTGCTTTAATCCTGCAGTTCATTACCTCTCTGTATCTGGAATGTTATTTGCATAATAATGCAGTTTGTAACTCTTCTAAGAAAATAAAGTTGTCTACCAGTATTAGGAAATGACTGACTGTTAGTGTACAATTCAAGCTAATAGCCTGGTTTGGAAAGTTGTTCAGTGGTTTCCATTGAAAATAACAGCACTTTTGGATAATATCAATCTTTAAATATATATATATTACTTCCATTCTTCGTTATTATGGATATAATTGAACCTGAATTTTACAGTCTTTTCAAATGGCAGAAATTAGACTGTCAACTTTTATTTGTCCTAGGTGTTTCAAATGAAAAATGGGAGTGAATTATACACACACCTAGACCATTGTTTCTGAGGCTTGGCAACTTTAAAGGTGTGGACTTCAACACCCAGAATTACTCCTTTTTTATTAAACATTAAATGAGCTTGAGAAACACTTACCTAGATACATTCCGTCAAATGAAAGACTTTCTGTTGGATTTTAAACACTTTTTGATAAAAGGCTGGGAGATCCAGTTTTGAGGCAGCTTTTATTGCACAAAGCCAGTACTCGTTGATGAGACGTTTTTCTCTCTTGCTGTGTTTAATTTGTTGTATCCTAAGTTGTTTCCTTCTTAAAGACTATGGTGGTACCATGGGAAAAGTTCTCTCTTATGGGTTAACACTTGACTACCTCCCAAAAACAGGGATAAAGCCATCACTTCAGATGAGCTTCTTTTTATGCAGAACCTCATCTTTGGGGTTGCAAAAGCGAGAACTGTAAGAAGCCTATCTGATACCTTAGGAAGCACTTGTTTCAAATAGTTTTCTAAGTCAAAAAATTTCAGTGCCTAGACTTCATTTTTCCATTTCCATAAACTGAGCACTATGCTGTTGTCAAAAGAAGGAAATGACCATATGTGGTCAGTAATGCTTTCATTAGATAGTAAAATCAGTAGTGAAAATTGACTCTTCCCTGTGATTTCAAACTCATAATGCTAATTTTACTCAGGGCATAGATTAACTAGTGCATTAAATACTTTTTACCATTATGTCATCTACTGTTGTAAATTCTTAATGCCTAAAAATGGTATTTTATCAATCTAGTTTTCTACCTTATTTTAAAAATGGCTTTTTAAAAATGGCTTTTAAAAAATTGTTGTGGCTCTTCAGTTTTCTTCATGTTTGAAACAACTTACCGTATTTTGTCTCGTAAATCAAAATAGTTATGGGCTCCATCTTAAGTTAAGTATCAGTCTCTTTGTACTAACTAGAGGGTTCGTGAAATGAAGAGGTGAAATTATGTTTTACTTAACAGCACCAATTAATTTTGTCTGCTCAATATGACATCTTAACAGCATGTCTTCTAATACCAAGGATATGAATCTCATGTAGATTCTATAGTATGTGGAGATATACTTTTCTTCTAAGATGCAAACCTTAACAATTAGGTTGATATTTGTGTATATTTATGGTAATAGACTCAATTATTAAGAAAATACTTTTTAACATGGGGTAAACTCCAATGAAACTTAAATGTGTATGTTAATTAATATTTACCCTGATGTAAAACACACAGTCTTTAGTAAGTTTACTCCCAGATAAATATACATAAAATTGCAGCTTAGAGCACATTTAAATCCCATTTATTACTGTGCTCTCTGAAAGTAAGGCTTTAAGCGTGCTAAATATTCATACACACACAGAAATAAATCCCACTGTACTACCAGGTCTTTGTATAGAACAGTACTGTATTAGATTTTAAATTGGTTACATTTACATTTTGAAATGTGTGGAAAGTATTCAGAGCTAAGTGTGGAATTAAACATAAGAGGAATTAAACACAATAGTGTATAACAATATGCTTTTAAAAAGCTTGTTCATTTCCACTATACTGAATGCAGCTTACATATTTAACTTTAAACATGAGTGAATCAAATGTTTTTTATTCATTTCTTCGATACCTTAGCTTTTCCAGAATTATTTTGTTGGATTTTATTTTATTTTTTATTTTGTGAAAGTAAAGTTTCCTGCCTTGGTGCAATTTCAGCATAAATTTTTCAGCAAAACTGCTTTCAGCTTATATGTTCTGTTACTCAAAAGTAATCAAGTAGATTAATACTAATAGGAGAGCACTTTATATTGAACAGACGGATCAAAGGAAAGGTGTAACCAGGGAGGGTTTCTCCCAGTTTGCTGGTTACCCGCTTTGTGGAGGCGCTTCTGATTCGGTTGTCAAAAGCGTGCTGCGGGGGATCGCCTTCAAAATCTTCATGGTGTTCTGCAAACACTCTGATCCAAGAGCTGTGCGGTGGTATAGCCGCTGTGCAGATTTTGAAGATTTTGAAGGCGACCCTGAACCGGGAGAAACTCATCCCTGAGTGTAACCCATACAATATTTGTTTCCCACTATATAAATTGAGTTGTGGTGAACCATGAATTTGCTTTTAAGTCCTTCTTTCATGAGGTTAGATTTCCCTTTTGATTTCAAATAAGCCACAGTTCTCCACAATGTTGAGATGTGTACATAGTTCTCCCAATTTATATGTTTCATTTATTCTCATTCTGATTTCTTACTAATGCCAATTTAAGCATATTGTCATGTCAGTCTCCATGTCTGGCAAGGAGGGGCAAGGGGGCAATCCCTGTGCTTTTCGCTATCTCATGAAATAGTTTTGTTTTCTATTACATCTGATTCATTTTAATTCTTCAGTAGTGATATGGGAATGCATTCTGCCATTTTCATCTAAATTGAGGGTGTCCATCCATGGCAACGTTAAGGCTTGTGGATTTCAACTCCCAGAATTCCCTAGCCAGCCTTGTTAAATCCACAGGTCTTAAAGTTGTCAAGGTTTGATACTCCTGGTCTAAATAATACATTTTTCATTCACTGGGGAAAAAGTGACCAAATGAAATCGTGTGCATAGCACCAAAAATAAAAATCTAAATATCGTGTTCTGTTGTTCAGATGTAAAAAAGGAATTGATCTTCTAGCTTTTACATTGTATTGCAATAAGTGGTAACGAATAATTAGTAAATTACTTGAAGCATATTAATTTCAATTTAATTCAAAGTACTACAGTTTAATGGTCTGAATTTGTATTACATTGCACTAGCAATTAATAAGTTAGAATGTTTCCATTTTGATACAGAATAAAGCAGTAACTTATCAATGCAGTTGTTGATTTAACGGCAGATGTTCTAATTGATACCAATTTGTGAATGGCTGTTACATGATTCTAACATCTGCCAAATTTGCATTCAGCAAAAATTTAAGTGAAAATTATAATACACTCTTAGAATCCCTGTCTACATGTGCATTCTTAAACTGATGGGGAAGGATTTGTGTATGTATTCATTTAATTTTATGCTGCCCTAAAACTGTTGGATAATACAGATTGGGTAGAATAAATTAAGTATATATTAATTTGTTTCTTAGCATAGATGCATTCTGGAATTCCACTGGTTTGCCCTTAAGGAAAAATAATATATCTTGAGTATAGGGCAGAACACTAGCTAAAATGTTAATTTGCATTACAGCTCCTCCAACCATTTGTGATGTTCTTTGGATGGCTTCAAACAAATTAATGTTGAGGAAGTATGTTAAAAAAAACCATTTGCAACAAACTCATTTTAAAATTTAAATCAGCTGACATACACATGCTTGCTCACTGTTTCCTGACAGGACTTGTGATAGTGTTACGATACTTGATCAGTCTGAATAGTTGGCTGAGTTTAGGAGTAGCTTACAATCTTTGCAGGCTAATAATTAAACCACATTGTAAAAGAAAAAGTAGAAGATATACAAATATTCTTGACAAACAAATCCTTAGAGTCATAGTAGTTTTGAGGCAATGAAGAATGTACTTGGACAGGCTTGGTCTCTTTCTATGCTGCACTTCATTTGTAGTATTATTATCAGTAGCTAATCTTAGCTATATTTATATATTTTTAAATATCACTACTTCCTACTTAAAATACTGACAAAGGATTTAGAACAGTAATGGGCACCTTGAAAAAGGATTTTCTTAAAAAACAAATGTACAGTTTAAACCAAGGGTGTCCAACCTTGGCATCTTTAAGACCTGAGGACTTCAACTCCTAGAATTCTTCAGCCAGCATTCTCAGAATTCTGGAAGTTGACAAAGTTGAACACCCCTGGTTAAAAATGACGTTTTTTTCTTTTAGGATGACTCACTAAACAAACAGAACAGTCTGAACAGTTTGAATAAACCACAGAAGTGTTTTGAATTCAGCTTTTTTATTTTGTCCCGTTTGTTGATTTTTTTTGTTGTTATTTAAGTCAAATATGCCAAACTGCTTCACAGAAGGATCCATTTCTGATACAAAAATATGTTTCGGATTATTATTAGCTTCAGTATTAAATCAAATGCAGTGAAACTATGATGATGTGATGCAGTACAAATGTAAACATTTCTTATGCTACAATATTGCTTAGTGGAAGACTTTGTGATACCTTTGTGTGTAATTTCCTTGATTTTGCCATTTTCAAACTACATGGTACCTATTTTGGTGCAATAAAATGTCCTTTATAGCTGCTTTCATCATTTTTAATTGCTGCTATAGTTTAGATTTAAATTATTGTACTGTAACTACTTAGGAACCCTTAGTATCTCCATATTCATTATCACAGTATCCCCCCCACCTTTATAGATTTGGCATCTTTTACTTTGCAAACTGATACTTAATTTTGTGATTTTATTAAATTCTGTTTAGACTTGGAGAGGAGTTGGAAATGTTATTCTGCTTAAAAGGTTTGTACTTGCTGGTTCTCACAGTAAAGTTGGATGACAACTACCTATGTGTCCTACTTTGGCTTTATGTTAAATTATTTTTTTTTCTGATTATATCATACTTCAAATTACAGGCTGATGCTTGGGGTTCTTTCCATCCCTAAGTAGATATCTTCCAATTCTAGTAAGCAAAATCACAATAGTGCCAAAGGCATTCAGCAGCAGAATTTTTCACTATTTATCATTTACATTTGGGTGTTTATGGGGATTTTGTATGTGTTTATATAGAATGTTCTAGTACTAAGCACAGTGTAAGTTATTGTATTAGTGTATAAAAAGAAAAAATAGTGTACTTTTTCTGGTTATATATAGACAGTTTTTAAATAAAAATTTCTCCTAGAATCTGCCTTTTTCATTTTTTCATACACTAAAATACTTTTTTTTTTAGATTTCCACCTGCTATTCATATCTTTAGATCAGAAATGTACAACTTTAGCAACTTTAAGACTTGTGGGTTTTAATTCCCCAAATTCTCCAGTCAGCCATGCTGGCCAGGGAATTCTGAGAGTTGACGTCCACAAGTCTTAAAGTTGCCAAGGTGGGACACTTCTGCTTTAGTTATTAAAACTTACTGCAAACACTTAATATTGAATCATTGGGATGACAACTCTATCACTTAGGTGTAAAGAATGATATTATAGCTACATTCCTGTAGGAGTCCATTTGAATGGAAACATTGAAAACAAACATTAAAAACAAATCCTAGAAGAAACAAACAGTGATATCGTCACTCTTGCATATATTACAGAGTACACAGGATTGTATTATATTCCACATGGCAGTCTCCTGAATAGCAGCTGTCACTTAGAGAGTTTGAAGTACCAGGAGATTTCAGTGTTGAAGGCTCCATGCTTCTGGCAGCTGTCATATCAAATAGGCATTTGGACACTTCAGCACTCTATTGTTATTATCATTACTATTGAATCTATCTATTTCACTTGGCCCCAAAAATCTGACAGGAAGTAGCCTGAAGGTGCCAGTATGACTGACAAGAAATCAGAAATGGGTCATTTTTTTTAATCATGAAGTTTGAGAAACTCCTTGTAGCATAGAAATTGCCATAATTGTGACATCAATAGTATATTTATTTATTGCAAGCACTTCTATGTCTCCAATCAGAAAGTAAATTTAAATGCATTACACTAGTTGTGTACAATAAAACATCGACTTTAAAAAGAAAAAAGACAATCATAATACCAAGTCTTTAACCTTTCTCAGCTATGTTCTGCTTGCATATGATACCCAGAAATACCCTTTTAAACATTGCTTTCCTCTTAAATATTAAAACAACAATGAAATGCAACTCTAAATATTTATATCCTTGTCTAGCAACTTGTAAGAACAGGAGCAATAAATATGAGGCAGGTAAAATAAGAAAAAGTTTGTAAGTTTGATTGACTGCTCTCAATTTGGCATTGACTGTTAGTGCATAGATAGATTTTTTTCCTAGACCAGGGGTCTCCAACATTGGCAACTTTACGACTTGTGGACTTCAGCTCCTATATTGTGTGGTCACCCTGGTATTTCAAGTTTTCCAACTGTTCCCCCGATCAACATTGTAGCAGTTCAGTCCTCTTAATTGTCAACCTCTTCTCTTCAT
Source organism: Boaedon fuliginosus (assembly GCA_027560395.1). Lineage (NCBI taxonomy): Eukaryota > Metazoa > Chordata > Lepidosauria > Squamata > Lamprophiidae > Boaedon > Boaedon fuliginosus. The sequence continues at coordinate 68,035 of JANHGC010003336.1, forward strand.
TCTGCCTTTCCCAGCATTACAGACTTCTCCAGAGGATTTGGTCTTCATATAATGTATTCAAAGTATCAATTGAGCCTGATCATTTTTGTGCCTGTGGGTTGATCAGTTCTGTTCATTTTTTCCTGGAATATAATAAAATACCACATGATTATTTTAAAAGGCCCGGGAGAATTAAAAATAGGTATTTTCCTAGCATTCAAAGGATATAGAGGAGAATCATGGAAATGAAAAGGTATCTTGTGAAGAAGCCCTTGTCATGGTCATAATACATCACAGTTCAAAATGTATCCTACTGAAGAGCTTCCAATAATGTCCACATACAAATTTCTTTATAAGAATATTTGACAACAAAAAACCTGGAATTACCATGAAAGAAAAGAGCAGTTCAGATTTTGAACAACAAAAATGAGTTGAGAGTAAGGATCAGATTTTTAATGAAACTAGTGTGGTTTAATTTCCTTTATGTAGATGTGTTCTTTCTCTAGCGTATTGTATCCTGGTAATGAGTTGGCCAGTGAAATAGATGTTCATGACAAATTAATCATATGAAGTAATGTTTTGTTATAGCAAAAGACTAACAATTAACAGTAGTCTTATAAGTATTGAAATACCTAGACAATATGCTACACAACACTGAAAAAATGGTACAGCTGTTAAAGGAACCGTATTACTAGTTGTTATCTACTGGTGCACAGTACAAGATGCTGTACAAAATTTTACTACTAGGATTTAGCAGTTTATCTGAATGGCCAGGAATATTTTAAAGGTATGGATTATTATCCCCCAAATATTTAAATCATCTAATTGACAGCATTTTCCTGGATGTTACAATTGTTCATTTTGGGATTTTTGCAAATGACTATTTTTATATTTATTCTTTAATCAGAAGATACTGTATCTGGTCTCTATAGGTAAATTACAATCAAAGGTGAGCAATATATAGAAATAGGCCTATTCATAGATTAACTTGCAGAAGCATTTCCTATTCTTGGTTATTTAATAATAGATAATTATTCTTCCATCTCTCCCTAAATTATATTGGTCAAATGAAGACAGCTAGGTTAATTCAAGTAGGAGAGTGGATTTCATTTAACTTCAGTTCTAAAAATCTTGAATTAATTGTTTTAAATTGTATGCATATATATTTGGGTTATATTTCCACATATGTTAAAAAAAAACTATCACACAAGAGTTGTTGAATTGTGTAATCACTTGGAGCATGGGGTTCTATTTAAAAAGAAATTAAAAAAACAAAGATCTGGTGCTTCAATTTTTTTTCAATTAAAACCTAAGTGGTTTATTTATTTATTTATTTATTTGTTAGATTTATATCCCGCCTCTCTTCCCCAATGGGGAATTCGTTTATTTGCACAATAACCTATAAACAGAGTACTAATAACAGGCAGATGGAAACCAAATCATCACAACCATGGATGATTGCTGGACTGCCCATTGAAAGTTTTCCCCCACCAATAGTGATGTCTAAGAAATGCATTCAACTGAATATAAATTATTATTTTTAACGGATTTACCCATAAAAAAACACGGCCCAGTGTTGCTTTTTACCCAAATTTTTCTGCACAGTATGTTTCGAGGGGAGAAAACTGAATATTATTTTGGGGTGGGTGGGAGAAGAACATGATGTAGAACATAATGGATTTGTGAATTGCTGTGCATTTTAATTCTTTACCTTTTCTTCAAATGAAATCGAAGGAAATTATGACAAGGCCCAAAATGAACAGACTGTTTGGTTCCAGCTGATGTCCTTTGGACAGCCTTTTCAATTTTGTCTTGTTTGACTTGAATGAACAAAAATTAAAACTCTGGCAACTCATTCATCTGCAGTGACACTGACCTACAGTATTTCCATCATCAGTATTATAAAAATTGAAGGAAGAGAAAATGTCTTAGGATTTGAAGCAAAATATGAAGCTTTATTAAAACAAATTCTATATACGCTTTGTTTCTTCAATTATCTGTAGTATGAGTGCCAAACGCTCTGTTACCTGACCTAATGTTGGTGTGTTGCTTTTTTGTTGTTGTTTTGCACCACCTTTTGTGATTACTGGGAGATTATTAGGAACCTTTTAATGCCCACTAAAAAGCAAAAGTAAAAGAAATCAGGAAATGAATCTCAATTTCTATAGAGAAAGCCTCCCTCCTCCTAACATGATGCCCTTCAGTTACTGTAGGATGGCCTTGCCAGGTACCAAAATTCCCAGTCTAATAAGAGTTGATATCCCACCCTATTTTAAGGGCACCAGGTTGAAAAAGCATAAAATGATAAATTTCTACCTTATTGGGTATCATCCAGGGTGGGTTTCAGCCAGGGATGGGTTTCTCCCAGTTCGCTGGTTACCCGCTTTGTGAACGCGCTTCCGATTCGGCTGTCAAAAGCGTGCTGCGTGGGATCGCTTTAAAAATCTTCGTGGTATTCTGAAAATACTCTGATTCAACCTGCTGCACAGCTGTTGGATCAGAGTATT
>JANHGC010003337.1:58820-71268 GCA_027560395.1 Boaedon fuliginosus
CCTCCCTCCCTGTCCTGGGTTGTGTCTCCGCCCAGATGCCCCCCCTTCTGGACCTGGAGGAAGGTGTCCACTTGGTCAAGCCGAGGCCGGAAGCTGCCCTGCGTGGGCACGGGGCAGGCGTCCTCCCGGCTGGTGCTGGCAGGGGGGGCTGCAGGGAGAGAGCAGGGGGGCAATGAGGGGGAGGCCCTTCCCCCAGAGAGGCCTCCAGCTGTGGGGCACAGCCGTGCCCATTCTCCGAGGGTCGGGAGCCCTGGGGCAGCCTCAGGAGGAAGCCCGGTCTCTTTCCCCGAGAGGCTCCTGGCAGGACCTACCTGGCTGCTGTTGCTGGGCTGGGGGGCTCTGTGGGGGGAGGCCCTGAGGCCTGGCCACCCAGTCCGACTCGTTCTCGTACCATTTCTCACCACCAGGGTCCGAATTCAGCCGCCTGGGGAAAGTAGGAAAGGCGGTCAGGGGGACCCAAGCTCTGACCCTGGAGTGGCTGGCAGTGACCGACAGCCTGCCTTGGCACAGGGGCCACCCGGGGAGGCCTTCTCCTGGCCACCTTGGATGCTTGGCAGGACCAGGGGTGGCAGCTGCGGCCGGGACCTGCCTTCCTCTGACCCGAGCGGGGCGGCCCGGGCATCTGCTCCCAACCTGGACCTGGGCAAACCACCTCCGGAGCCGCCCATAGAGGCAAGCGGCGCCCCCTGGCAAGCGGTGCTGGGCACTGCAGCGCCAGCCCTGCCAGCGGGGCAGCCCCCTTCCGAGGCCCACTCCAGCCCGGCTTTCTCCGGCTCCAGAACTGCCTTCGGGAAAACCCATTGGCCCCTCTGGGTTAGTAGAGGCCTCTGAAGGCCTCTTGGCCTTTTCAGCCTCTCAGGGCCGGGCTAGAAACCGGGCAACTGGGAGCTCTAGTCCCAGGGACTTTCAGCCGCTCCCTCTCTCCCAGGCCAACCCACCTCGCAGGGTTACTGGGTAGAGGAAACGGAGGCCCGCAGACCAGCCGTGACGCTTGTCTGTAGTTTTAATCGGAGACCTTCAAAGATCTGCGTTAGGTCCGAGTGCGAGGCTGGCGCCTGCTTTTCTGCAGCGTTGCCCTTAGTAAAGGGCTCCGCTTGGAGGTACCTGGCTCTCAAGGGCTCCGTGGACGGCTCTCTGACGAAGAGGTTTTACAAGGGGAACCTTTGGGCTACTTTCACGCCTGGGGGCTGACCTGCCAATTGTTTGCTCTTTCTGTTTGGACGGCAGTTTTAAGCTGTTGGCAAATCGCCCCCTGGAAACCTGCCCAGAGCAAACACACCACCCACAAACCAGGCGGGCACGGGGCAGCCGAGGCCTGGCAGCCGGGAGAGGCCGCAGAAGGGCTTCCCGAGCTCCGGCCAGGAAATGCCCCTCCAGGCCTGGCCGGGGGTCGCAAGCCAACTTCGGCAGGGCCGCCGTCACCCAGGAGGCCCCCCCAACGTACCTGCGGCCTTTCCTTGGGCGGCTGCGCTGCCAGCAGAGGAGGGCGACCAGCAGCAGGATGACCAGCAGCAGGACCGCCAGGCCCAGGGCCACCCCCACGGCCACCCCCACCTTGCTGATGCTCTGGTCACAGTGGCGGCCGGTGTACCAGTAGGCGTCCGACTGCTGGCAGCTGGAAGAGAAGGGCAGAGGGCCAGGGCTTACGGGGGCAGCCTTTCTCTAACGGGGAGGTTTTCCGTCCTCACTGCCTTTCAGACTCTGGCTGAAGGGGGCGCTGGGAGGGGAGCCACGGATGCCCTGCAGCCTTCACGGCCACGAGACCGAGGGGAGGGCCCCGCCTTGCTCCCAGAGCACCCAAGGCACCGTGCTGGGAACAGGCGGGGGGAGGTCTGCCAGGAATGCCCTCTGGGGCTGCTTCCAGACGCTCCAGGTCCTTCAAGGTCCCAAGGGCGGCTCTGTCTCCCGCTCCCCCGACTGGACCGCCTCCCAGGCCCTCCCAAGCCTAGGTGGGGCTGGAGTCCACCCTGCTGGCCGTGGGGCCCTTGGGATGAAGGGGGCTCTGGATACCGTGCTGGGGGTCCCCAAAGGAAGCTCCATAGGTTGAGCTAGTGACTGAGTGGAGGGGCCCAGGCCCACCTCCTCCCCCCCTGCCCCTCCCCCCGCCCTACTCACTAGCAGTTGGGCCCGTCCGCCTGGATGTAGCAGCTCCCCTTGTCACAGCGGAAGGGATCCGGGTGGGAAAAGCTGCAGTTGGAGAGGCACTGCAGCTGGTTGCTAACGTTTCGGGCCACGTAATACAGCTGCAGCTGTTGCTGGACCACAGAGTTATTCCTACAGACTTTGGACAAGTCTAGCAGGCAGGAGGAGAGGAGCCCAGTCAGCCAAGGACCGGCACACCCCCCATCGCAGCCTTCCGGGACCCCAGGGGCCCAGCCAGCCTCTGCCGCTGCTTTTGAAAAGCCACGCAGCCCCTCCCCCACCCCCGGCCGTGCCCGTCTCTGCCTGCGCCCTTCCCTCGCCCACCGAGAGCTCCCGCCGAAGGGCCTGCCTTCTTTCCCTTCGGCTGCCTCTCCCTCCCTGCCCAAGAAGGCTACCCACGCAGCAGGGGTTACACACTCGCTCTCTCACACACACACAAGCGCCCACTGCACGCCCCCACTCTCACCTTGCGGGCTGAGAGGCACCGGAGTCACCATAGAGTCACTCGAGTTGAAACACAGCTGCTTCTCTGAAAGAGACCCGGGTACTCTTTTAACACTCCGGTGAAAAGCTCAGGGGGTCCATGGGAAACGGGCTCTTTCCGGGGCCCCAATCCAGGCGAAGGGCCCGGAGGGGAACTGAACCGAGGAAGCTGCCTCCCGAAAGGGGCTTTTCCCGGGCTTATTGAATCTCAACCAGCCCTCCCCTCCGCCCTGCCCCTTTCTCCCCCAGGGCACTCTGCTGGCAAGGACAGCAAAGGGGGCAGCGCCAGAAAGGCCGGCTGGGGGGGGGAGAGCCCCCGTCTGCTGCCCCTTTCTGCCCTGCCTTCCAGCCAACATCCTCCCCTCCCCTCTCAGGATTGGGGGGAGGTCAGGCTCCCCACCCCTGCTCCAATCATGCCAGGAGCCAGGCCGGGGCCTCTTGGCGAGGGAGTGGCCGCCGGCTGGTCGGCTGGCCCCAAGTGAGCCCCTCTGCGCCCAGGGTTGCTGCGGTGGGGCTGAGCCCACCGAGGCCCCCTCACCTTTGTTTGCGGAAGAACAATCGTGCTCCTTGCTGTGCAGTTTAGTCCGGATTTCGTCCACGGCTGTCTCGTAGGAGGCATTGAAGTCGGAGAAAGGCACCCGCAGGAGCACTTGGTGGTCGACATTGATGCTGCCTTTGCTGGTGGGGAGAGAAGGGGAGGAAGAGGCTCTTCCCTGGGTCCCCTCCAAGGCCTCCCCAAGGGCCCCAGGACTGTGGGCGATGGGCCACCCCCAGAGCCCCTGGGAGGGGGTTCCTGCTGCCTCGGGTGGCGCTTTTGCGTAAGGACAGGTGGAGGTGGGCAACCCAGCAATTCTCCCCCACACACACACACACAAACCGGGTCCCAACCTGGTTCCCACATAGCTCACCTCAGACGAATCACAATTACTCTCTGGAACCCAGAGATGTTGGCATAGAAAATACTCATCTGGAGAAGGAGAGAGAGGGAGAGAAGGGGTGCTTACAGAAAGTGAGGAGAGGTCATCGTAATGAAAGCATGTTGCCCACCCCAACTGGGCCATTTCACCCCCGATCTGCGGGGTGGGGAGGCTCTAAGCAGGCATCCGTCCTTCCAATGCCCCCCCCCACAAGAGACTGCAGGCAGAAGCCCAGGTCTCCACCCCAAGGAAGGGGCACCGTGAGCCCAATCAGCAGTAGGTCCAAATGAGAAGAAGGACCCTCCCAGGTTTCAGAACAAGCCTGCCAGCCCCCAACCTTCCTTGAGCTACAAAGGCAGATCTGGGGGTCCGACTCGGAGGGGGTCTGCCTGCAGCGAAGCCTGGTCAATAGCCAGAAAAGATCCAAGGGCTGCAGGGGACAGCCAGCCAGGCAGAGCTAGGACACCTGGCCAGCTCTCCTTTGGACCGGCCAGCATCTAAGCGGCAGACCCCTGAGCCCAGGCTCAACCCCCCCCTCCACTCCCGCCACCCCTGGCTTTCAGCTCCTGGGACGGGGTGAGGGGAGCTCTGGTAGACGGGCAGAGGGTCTCCTCCTGTCACCCCGGCCCCCCCCTTCACCTGTTGCTCAAATTGGGTCACGAAAGAGAGGAAAGCAGGCGAGCCAGGAATAGCCATCCCTGCCGTAAAATTCTTTTGGACTTTGACGAAGACGTTGATTGTAGCCGTAATCATCACTGCCAAAAAGCAGAGGAGGAGAGTGAAAACCTCTGGGGGTCTCTAAGCCAGGGACCCCCAGGCCGCTCCCCACTTCTGGCGCTCATCAAGGGGGCTTATTCACTTGTCCAATGATTGATAGGCCCGAGCTGGAGTCAAAGCATTGCTAAGTCAGAGAAGCAGAAATCCAGCTAACGCCCTGGCTGGCGCCTTGGCTGCCCATCTGTAAAACGAGCCCATAAAAACAACGTTCCCGTTAACACCCTTGCACCTCCGGTGCCCACACACCCTTGGACAACAGCGTGTTCATGCCCAAGGCTGGGAGGGGTCCCTTCCCGGAGAAGGCGGGGCAAGCCGCCCTCCTTGCCTCCTCAGCTCTCTTGGGGTGGAGCTCACGCTTTCTGTCGCTCCTGGAAACCGGCAGAATTGCATCCCTGGGCACCCGTGGCCCCGAGACCCTCCCTTCTGGGCCAGGTGGGCCTCTAAAGCAGGCCCGTCCACGGTGCCCTGGAGTCGGCCAGGCGAGCGGGGCTGAGGGCCTCTCTCCCCATAGGGGTTGCACCGGCCAAAGCTTGCAAGGGACCTTGCTCAGGGGTCGCAGTAGAAGGGCTCCAGGAAGACCCCCTGGACTCCTCCCGGGCAGGGCCATCTCCTGAAGAGGGACTGTGGAACTGCCCGACCGAGACCTGTGATGGGCAAACCTCACCCTCTGGGTCAGGTCCACCTTCAGCTCCCACCCAGATCTTTAAGGCCACGGGTGTCAAACTCACGTAGCCGTCAGGTGACGTTTCGTGACGTTTTTCCCCTTTGGGGAGCTGGGGTGAGTGTGAGGCAGTTTGACACCCCGCTAAGGCTGACCTCAGCGGATTTTCCCTGGCAGCAGAACAGGCCAGCGGGGTCCTTGGGGCTCTCTGACCCGGGGGGGGGGGTTCTTGCAGACGTTTCACGGCTCCACTAAGGAGCGTCACAAATGTAACCAACATCGATGAATGTCATCTGGCACTGATGTTGTTTCCTAGTTGGGTCATGAGAGGTCTGCAAGAAGAGCACCAAAGGACAACCCCCACCCCTCAGATCAACCCTGAGCTACAAATCTTCTACAAGAGAGGAATGCTGTGCGTTTCTGGGGGTGGGGGGGCGAGCAGGCACCCCAAATTTGTGGTGGAAGAAGAAATAAGTTGATCCATAAGAGTATTTAAAAAAAAAAACATGGATGATGAAGCCTTTTAATCGTTATCTGCCTTTACTAATTATCACGATTCTGCTCTCGGTTTCCCAATAGGTTGCGTACATCTTTTTATTTCTGAGTACAAAGTGCAGCATTATTTTTTAATAGGGAATGGGAAGGTGGGCGGAGTGCGGAAGTGAGAAAGGTGTAAAAAGGGAGAAAGTTCACGCGAAGGGAAGGAGCAGCCGGGGCCTGTGACTGGGGGGCCCTCTCCTCTCGGGGTCTCTTCCTTGGGCGTTTTTTTCCCCATCTATTTGCGCTCTTGGGGTGACCCCCGTGACTCTCAGAGCGAGCGCTAATGACCAGATGACTGCAAGGGATAGAAATCCTTCCATTCCCCCACCATTCGGTCAGAACTGAAGATGCTTCTTGAGACGAGGAAGCGAAACGTCTTCAAGGAGGGGGGGGGAACCAAATGAAGTCTAGTTGCTTTTTTTTAAAAAAAGAGAGAGCACCGTTGGGATTTGCTCAGGTGGAAATTTCCAGCTTGGCAAAATCGGGCGCATTCTTTGGCTGACAATTAGGCTTTGATGGATCTTTCGGTGGCTCGTCTGTCAGCAGGCACAGATTTATGCCCGCAGTGTTTATATGCTTTGGCACGAACCTCCTTCCTTCTAAATCTTCCTTCTCAAAAGAAGGGCAACCTGTTCTCCAAGGGGATGGTGACTTGTGACCAACCAAAGGTTCATGGTGAGGTGGGAGGGGCTTCCGTATTTATGCTGACGCTCCGTTTCCTCCTCCTCCTCTTCCTTTTTCAAAAGACCTTTGATCACCTTTGCCTTTACAGATCCCGGAAAGTGGCATCACGCCCCGGACGACGACCATGACTTTCACCTGCTTTGTTTTCTTTGACCTCTTCAACGCCCTGACCTGTCGTTCTCAGGTGAGACGGGAAGCTCATTCAGCAGAGCCCATTGAGGAAGGAAAGGCTGGGCGCACCAGGAACGTGCACGAGGTTTTAAACAAGAGCCAGCCTCATTTTTGTTTTCCTTGGGGAGGCTGCGCTGACCCCTTACATTGCTCCTCCCCGGAGCTTAGCCCCGGTGGGGCAGTGGTTAGAATGCAGAATTGCGGGCGACTGCTGGCTGCCCATCAGTTCTGCAGTTCAATCCTGACCGGCTCAAGGTCGACTCAGCCTTCCGAGATGGGTAAAGTGAGGACCCAGATTTTTGGGGGGCGAGAGGCTGATTTAAAGAGGGCTGGAAAAGCAGCATGAAGCAGTATATAAGTCTAAGCGCTAATGCTGTTACGAAAATCCTGTCCAAACCGAAATGCTTTGCCAATCATCTTTGTGCGAGGTGTTCAATCCAGACAGGAAGCTCCTACATAACTGAACAATTCCCCGACTGTTGTGCTGTGACCAGGCCCAGGAACACAACAGTCAACTGCTTCCTTTCCTTTCTTTCCTGAGGCTAAATTCTTACTGAACCCAAAATGCTGTGTGCGTGAAATGTATACGTGCACAGGCATGCACGCGTGTGTAGATACACGTACATATAAGCGTAAACTGAACATCTATAAAGTTACAGCATCAAAACACATATTTGTGCAAGCACAACGACCAGCTTTAAAGTAGGAATTCCATTATTTTTTTTATTCGCCCGTCAGACGCCCAACATCTTCTACAATTGTTTTTTGCTAGGCATGCTATTATGGCACCATGGTTATAACCCTGTTTTCAGTAACCGGAAGGTTGCGGATTGGAAAAGTAGGAAAGGCATATGATTTACAGAGAGAGAGAGACAGAAAGACAGAGATACCTTTCTCTGAGCTATTTCCCCCCGTTGCTGCTTCTTTTAATAAGCCCAATAGTTTCCCGTTTCTAGTGTTTCTCCAGTCATTTGAGGTAGAAGATTTCTGGGCATGAAATAAAACTCTTGGGGTGAATCTGTAGCATTAATCAAAGTGGACAGGAGCATTCAAGACAAGATACTGAAGGTGGAGGGAATACTTTAAAATCAAAGCAGGAACAATTTAGCAGGAGTGCTAAATGGATGATTTCATGCCTGGCTGCCCTCAACGAAGAGGCACTGCATCTTTGAAAGAATTTGAACTCAGAAGTGCTAGTTTTATTTTGTCTTTGTAAAATAAAACCTATAGGCTAACTACATGCATCCCAATAAGTCGTGGTTCGCTTTACCTCGGTTGCTAAGAAAACCATAATTTACTGCAGCCGTCTATTGTACTAAGCTGGTTAAACAAGCATGCTTTTAGCTTCATATTACGAAGTAAACCAAGCAGATTCTCGTTTGTTAGGATACATGTCCCAGGCTATGCACATTAAACATGTCCATGCATTTAAGATCTCTGAAAGGGGTTTCCCGCCCCCCTCTTCTAAATACAAAAGAGCAAATTGGCACTTGCAGGAGAAATACTTAATTCACTCAAAATTTTCTCCTTGGAACATCCTTATTGAGGCCAACCATAGTTAAGAAAAGCACCTGCTTTAAAAATACCTGCATTGATCTGCTATCGAATACCTGATTTCATTAATCATCTGATTTGCTAAAATATATATATATCTATTTTGGAAAAAAAAAAAAACCAGGCTGGGCTCACCAAAGGAAGGGGGGGAAAAAAGAAAAAAAAGACCAAATGACTTATGGAATGATCCAATCTTCCTTTTTTCCTCCTCCAGACGAAACTGATCCTGGAAATTGGCCTTTTCCGAAATCGCATGTTCTTATATTCGGTGCTGGGCTCTCTTTTGGGTCAGATGGCTGTCATTTACATCCCTCCCCTGCAAAAGATCTTCCAGACAGAGGGGTTACGAGCGCTGGGTGAGTCCCAGAGGGCTAGGAGGATTTCAATCTTTCCAAATAAAAAGGGTTTTTAAACCCTCGGTTATATTAAGAGATAGTTGGGACCCTGATAACACAACGGTCTGCACGTGAACCGTGAAAATTACGAGGTTCGGGGGGGGACACACACGATCCTCCTCTGGGGGGGAAAAACTCATTGCCAGCCCTTTTATTTTCGTGCCAGCGTCCTTGTGGTTCCCATTAACTGTAAGCAAGCCGTCCTCCAAAATGCAGTTTGAACGGAAGTGGACCAGGGAGATGGTTCTGGGCGGCCAACTGGTGCCACCTTTGGGTGTTTTGGTGCCCTGTTATCAGTAACCCTCCTGTTTCCTTCTCTCGGCAGACCTGCTGCTCCTCACCGTCCTGGCGTCTTCGGTCTTCGTCCTCTCGGAAGTGGTCAAAGTGTGCGAGAGGTATTGTTGCAGGTCCAAGGGGGAACACAAGCCCCGGGAAATGGTCTGACCAGCCGAGCACGCCTTGGGTCGACGGTGCGAAGGCCAAAGGGCACAGGGGGGATAAAGGAACAGTTGAAGAAAGAAGAGACAGGGTAGCCCTCGGCTGCATGATGGACTGGGAAAGATGCTCCCAACGGCGGTGGAAGACCTGCATTCCCAGGCTTGAGAACATCTGCCAATGTAGCCTCACAACGAAGTGGAGAGCTCGCCTGGTCATGAACGGTCCCTGTCTGCTTAAGCTGGCCTGGTTGGACCTTCGCCCTCCAATCGGGTTCAAAGGGAGCATCAGATCCTGGAAATCCCTTGGGAGTCACTCGAATCTCTTCTAATCTCGGAAGATTCCCCAACTCTTTATCCCAGGCCATCCGGTCCTGCAAAGTTAAAAATGATGCCTGGATTCCATCCAATCGTCTTGACAGTTGGGTCCCCCTTTCTAAACAGGTCCCGAAACTCAGCGATCGCCTGCCTGCCTGCCTTTATTTATTTAAGATGCAATAAAGACACTTGTTCGTAGCGTCTGCCTTGGTGTCTTCTGGGGTTGGGTCAACGGGATATTGTGATCTTGGTGTTCAATTAGGATTTAAAAAAGAAAAAAAAAACAGTGGCTGGAGTCACACATTACCAGTCTGCTTTGCTGATGCTCCACGAAGCTGGAAATTCGCAGCCAACAGGCTGTAAAAAAGACTCGGGCTGAACCCAATTCAGTGGTTTACAGTGGTGCAATTAATTCAGGTTATGAAATCCTGATTCCCGGATGATGGCGCCTCAACAGACCCCCCCAAATATGCTTTTATGGAGCATTTAAACTTCCCCAACAAAATACGGATCGATTTGCACGGAAGACCTTTGAGTTTTGAGAACTCTGGGAGTGAACTGGGAGGTTCCCCTCAAGGAATCATCTTTCCACCAGAAGTCCCCTCGGGTGGGCTTGCACCCAAAATAAAGTGAATAATGTGAAAAGAAGCAAAGAAGTCCCTGACTTGTGTGTGTGTGTGGGGGGAAACCTGCAGATAATACGCCCAAAGTTCGTAAAGACACCAATTGTTATTTAACCGAATCTCATCACGCTTAAAGAGATGGACGGCAGATACCGAAGTGTGGAAAATAGAAAGCTCAGAAGGTGTTCCAGCAAAATCCTGGTCAGACTTGGGAGGAAATAAAGTTTCCGGGAGGTAGCTCTCAGTTGTTGCCTTCTTCATCATCATCATCATCAGGTGGTTCCCGAAACCCATCGCTCTGTCGGCTTTTCCCCATCATCTCTAGCAAAGCTTGGGCTTCTGGGTCGGCGTCTAAGATGCTCTTCTGGCCTTTTCCCTAAAACCAAACCCAGAAGAGAGGTTGGAATTAAAAATAATAATAATAAGAATAATAATAAAACCACCACAGCTGAAGGTGGGCAGATCTGGGCTGCAACCAGCTCTGACCGACTTGAGTTTGTTCCTGAAACCCGAGCGAAGGAAGTTGGGCGGATTCCTTGCCCATCCTACCGCGTGGGAAGGTTCTGCATTGACCTGATCAGTGAAACAGGTTAGGTCGGATGACAGAGCTGCCAGAGAAAGCAAATTTATATCTTTTTAACTGGCAAGTCTCTTGCAGCTGGGGCACCACGGGGGGGAGGAAGGAATCAAAGAGGGTTTTTTATTTTAATTCAAGTTGTTCAAAACAAAGAGAAAATATGCAGCTGCTGAGCCACAGATCAAGATATACACAAAGCCTCCCACTTGCGTTAAGATCTTAGAAACCAAACACCTGAGAATTTAAGAGTCGACGTCTTGTATTAACGTAGGAGGAGTGGAGCTCCCTGGATGGGAAGAGGCTGGATGCGCACAACATACTAAACCCAGGTTAACAAAACACCCCAACGGGCTACGGTCCAAGCAGGTCAACCATGTGATGATTGAAGCTGATGGGTTGGTTCACCCCATGAGCCAAGGGGTAGATAAACCCAAAACGTTCAACCACAAACAACCGTTCACCTTTAATCTAGTTTATGTATGTGGCGCCCAATTAGGAAACAGCTAAACAGGGATGGACCTGGTTAGTAGGTAAATAGGAAACAACCAGGATGTCCCAGGCCTTTAAATCCATTCTGATGGAGGAGCAGAACGTAAATAAATCCTCCTTGTTGTTGGCCAAAATGTTGTCCCCTAAGATGGGAGAGTAAAATCATTCTATCTTGTGTTTCTCCTGTTTCTCTCACATGGGCCACTCAAAGGCACCAAGGACACCACCAGGCTCCAAAGTCCCTGTTTCCTCTCCCCTTCTTCTCTTCCTCAGCTTGGGTTATGCGTTGGGTTGACTTCCATGCAACCCAACCTTGGGGAATCTTTCCCATCTTCTGCTGCTGCAGGACCCCTTCAGCTTCTCCCCAGCTTAACCCAACTTTTGACTGATGGATTTCATGCCCTGCTATGGAGCAGGTAACTCCTGGCCAAACAGGAAGTGGACATCACCATCTAAGGTGGCTTTGCTCAAGAGTGGCAAGACTTACATTTCTGGCTTCCGGGAGGTCTCCCACAGCCCATACCTCCATGGAATCCAGCAGGAAGTTCTCCTTGGCCGACAGCTGTGGGCTGTTGTAAGTGGTGCACCGAGGCTTCGCTTTGCTGTGGCCCTGGCCAAAGTTACTGTCCACCCACAGGCCGAAGTATTCGTGTTGACCTCCCATGCCCTGGAAGGAAAGGAAAAAAAGGCAGGCATGTGATCATGTCTGTATTGGAAAGAGCGAAGAGAAGGCAAGAATGAACCTCCAACCAAGGGACACATCAGCAAGGATTACAGTTGGCAGTCCTTGACTTATGACCAGAGTTGAGCCCAAAGTTTCTGTGGCTAAGTAAGACAGTTAACTGACTTTGTCTCACATTGCCTTTCTTGTCCGCAGCTGTTAAGTGAATCATGGCAGCTAATAAATTAGGAACATGGATGTTAAGGAAATCTGGCCATGGTAAAGCCAACCATGGTAACTTTATGACTTGTGGACTTCCAGAATTCTGGGAATTGAAGTCCATGCTGGCTGAGGAATTCTGGGAGTTGAAGTCCATGCTGGCTGAGGAATTCTGGGAGTTGAAATCCATGCTGGCTGAGGAATTCTGGGAGTTGAAGTCCCCAAGTTGCAAAGTTACCAGGTTGGACACCCAGTTTGGCAGAATTCACACAAAGCATACGCCGCTGTACAAGCCATCGCGGACAAAGCCTTGGCGCCGAAGCAAACTCAAACACCGCACTGGCCGTTACTCACCAGTCCGTTCGGCATGGTCTGCTGCCCGTGATTGAGGTACATGTAGTGGTCATTGTAGCCACTGCAGGTGAACACGGCCAGCGAGGGAGAAATGGAGAACAAAAAACAGGCGCTGTTCCCTGTAAGCAGCAAAGGAACAAAGTTATGGGGCCAGAGAGCGGAAAAACAGAAAAGATTCATCCCAGCAGAGCCTCACTGGAGAAAGCGAAGTGGCTAGTCCTCACTCATTTCCCATTTCGACAGGAGAGCTAGCTGTTGGGGAGTTTCTACTAAGAGAAGACTGCCACCTGGTGGATGACAGCGATCAACAGCAGCTATCGGCCACGGAAACTCTCATTTTGTGGTTATCGGTCAGTCTGTCTGTATTTATTATTATTTATTTATTACATTTTTATACCGCCCAATTCCCGAAGGATTCTGGGCGGTTTACAACATAGATAGCAATAGCA
>JANHGC010003339.1:15197-25635 GCA_027560395.1 Boaedon fuliginosus
ACTTTACGATATGCGGACTTCAACTCCCAGAATTCCCTAACCAGCATGGCTGGCTGGGGAATTCTGGGAGTTGAAGTCCACATATCGTAAAGTGTCTGAGTTTGGGAAACACTGGATTAACCTGTATTTATGTATATTTATGTGGGGACAATCTGCATTAAAAATGGAGTTTTCTATAGAAGGCATAGGGGATTTACCTGCAGTTAATTATCTGCTGTGTTGATCTACACCAGAGGTGTGGAACTATGGTCCTTTTGTGACTTGTGGACTTCAACTCCCAGAATTCCTGGAATTTCAGGAACTCCCAGAATTCCTGAGCCAGCCGTAGTCCTCCATCTCTGATCTGTACCACTTGGTTGGGACCGTGGAAAACTCAGAACTGCAAGGACAGGGTGTTATTTTTTTCTGTGTTTCTTCTCATACTTCCCAAGAGATTCAAGGAATGGTTTGGTAAATGTTCATAGTAGGTTCATGGATTGCTGAAATGACTTGGGAGGTGGGGGAGGGAAGAAAAGGGAAAGACTATCCAGATTCTCAATAGGTTCAGTTTCTGGAATCTTCTCTTCAAAGGATAAATAGCAAATGATTTTTAAGGATAATCTGCCAACAAGGCATGCAGATTCTTTTGCTTCTAGAGTGTTCAGTAAGGGCAGTGCCCATACTTATGCTTCTGAATTAAGATGGCCCTGCAGATATTGTTAATTGCAACTTCATCATCACTCAGCATTGGTTCCATGCTTCTGCCTGAGATGTATTTTGTTTAATAGTTATCAGCCTCAAGGTTTATTTTACAACAGCAGAGTAAAGGTTAGTTTAGAAATGGATGGAGCCTCATCTTATATCTTTTTATATATCTATAAAAGAGAAGTGTGTGTGTGTGTTTGTATGTGCTCTATACACTCCTATACATCACAACCAATCTTGCTGAAACTTCACACATACATACCTTGGCATTTAAGATCAGCACTGGGGGGGTCACGAATGCCATTGGGGCACCTGCACCTCCCAAAAAAATGCACCCACACCCGCACCCACATTTCACCACCAAGCTTTATTGCACATGTGCAGAGGGATCCAGGCAACACAAGCACATTGGACGCTCTCCAGCCAATTGAAGCAATAGAATTCCCTGCTTGCAGCATGTTGCACCAAGGCATAAATGAAAGGAAAGCAAAGGAACACCATGACACATAGAGCTACTAACACTGTCAGGCCCAACTATACCTGGGCAACCCCAGGATATCAGCTAATCTATCTATATATAAAACAGGATGTGCATTTGTATGTGCTCTATACAAACCCACACCCCTGCACCAATTTCACCCAAATTTGCTACATACCTTATGGTAGCAAGATCAGCACTGGGGAGGTCACCAACATCTTTGGGGGCTTTTTGTCCCCCAAAAAGGGTGGCAAAGGGGACACCAACAGAGGAAAAAAGCTGTACTGCACATGCACCATGCGCACAGCGTGCATGTGCAGTACAGCCCCTATTTTCAAATTGAGGCACTGGCCAGCAGGAGAACCCAGCCCCACAAGCTTCATCCCAATGCAACAGAGAGGCAGCGAGCGAGAGGCACAGGCCGCCTACACTGCTGTGCCTGCCTGCCAGCCTCACTCACGCTCCTGCAGACAGCACAGGCCTTCCATTGCACCAGGGCCCGTGGGGATGGAGGAGCCAGACCACGCAGCTGGCCCACTTCCCTCCCCTCACCTGGCCTGCTTACTCTTCCATGCTTCAGAGGCGGAGGCTCCCCGTGTAGCCCTGCCTGCCTGCCTGCCTGCCTGGCCTGGATAGCCAGGCTGAGCTGTGCTCCTGCAGTGCCCTGATGTCGGCTGAGGGCAAGAAGAAGGCAGGGGGCACCAGGTCCTCTGCAGGAGCGTGCCTCAGCCCGGCTGTCCAGGCCAGGCAGGCAGGGCCGCATGGAGAGCCGCCTCCTCCCAAGCGCCAAACAGGAAGCCAGCCAGATGAGGGAAGAGAAGCGGCCAGGGCTGCCCTCCTGCGGGGATAAATAATTCCAAACTTCCCTCTTTCCTCCCTTTTTCTTTCCCGCTATGGGAAAGCCTGCTACACCTCCTCCTTGACATGTCAGTGGCAGTCTACTTGCACTCCTCTGGCCTCAAGCAGCTCAGGTCTATGATTCAAAACTTCCCTCTTCTCCTGCACCCTAACCTGCTCCTACCTGGGAAGAGCCACCTGCCCAGCTGAGGCCAGGGGAGAACAGGAAGGGAGCTGCATAGGGGGTGGGAGAGCAGCACATCTTCCCCCTGCAGCCCTCCAAGGGGCTTTCCCTCCCCCAGCACCCACTTCCCTCCCCTCACCTGGCCTGCTTACTCTTCCACACTTGGCCCTGCCTGCCTGTCTGCCTTGCCTCGGTGGCTGGCGTGAGTCGTGCTCCTGAAGTGCCCCGATGTTGGCTGAGAGCGAGGAGAAGGTGGAAGGCGCCGGATCCGCTGAAGGAGCATGCCTCAGCCCAGCTGCCCAGGCCTTGCAGGCAGCCAGCCAGCACCATGTTGAGAGCCTCCACCTCCCAAGCACCGAACAGGAACCTGGCCAGCTGAAGGGAGGGATGTGGCCCGGGATGCACTGCTGCAGGGATAAATGATTCCAAACTTCCTTCTTTCCTCCCTTTTTCTCTCCCGCTGTGGGAAAGGCTGCTACACCTCCTCCTTGACATGATGGTGGCAATCTACTTGCACTCCTCTGGCTTCAAGCGGCTCAGGTCCCTGCCAGGTCTCCTGCAGTAGCAAAGAGAGAGAAGGTGGGAGAAAGAGATCAGAGAGAGAGAGAGAGAGGAGACATAAAGAGAGAGACAGAGATAGACAGAAAGATGAAATAGCAAGAGAGAGAGAGAGAAATGAGAGGAAGAAAGAGATGAGAGGAAGAAAGAGAAAGAGATGAGAAACAGAGGAAGACAAAGATGAGACAGACAGACAAAGAGAGAGAAGGGGAGAGCAGAGAGAGATAGCAGACAGAAAGAGAGAGAGAAACAGAGACAGACAGTGAGAAAGACATACAGAGATGAGAGAGAGAGAGATATGATAAACAGAGATATAGAGAAAGACAGATGACAGAGAAAGAGCAAGAAAGAGAGAGATGCACTTTTTTCCTTACAATACTCCATTCCAACAAGAAAATATGTGGGCAGTGCTGGGTAATCACTCCATTATATAATCAGGGATGTTGATACAAGAACATTAAAAGAGAATGCTTCAAAACAAACAAATTATTTCTTCAGTCTGATGCACTGGCTAAGGAAGTAAGTAAATAAAAATAAGATGCTAATTACTATATTGAGGAAGGATGTGCAGTTAAAAATAGAGAATTTAGTTTAAATTAAAAAATGATTCATAAACATTAGAAAAAAATATGTTTAAAATAGCTGCTGCATATGTGCTGTTCTATATTTGAATCTGTAACTATTGCTTCTACAAATGACTGTCTATCATGTTTAACAAAGAGGAAGACTTGGATCAATCTTTTTCTTGTGTCATTCCACCTGCCAGTACATTCAGTGCAAGTACATTTGGTTGTTATCCAGCCACGGCAGACAATTATGCAACATCCTGTGTCCACGGTTGGTTAGTCAAGCAAGGAATTCTTTCTATAGTCAGTTTCTATGCATCTACATTTGATTGCACTGTGATAACATCTTGAACAATTAAAAAACCCCTACATCTTCATACTTTTCCTTCCTGCTTTGAGATAAAACATTGCTCAGGTGTAACATGAATAGGGCTTCCCTTATTCATCTTTATTTATGAGACTACATGCTGATTATGAAGTGTGTATATGAATTGGAAGTTAATTTTCCATTATATCTACTACTTTATTTCTCCAAACTGAGAAGGAAGAAGTGGAATGAGCTTGAATCAGGCCTCTTTTTAAGAGTAGATAGGAATTGAATTCTATCATTTTTATTTTAATCAAAGCTTGTTCCAAGATCCAGAATAGTCAGGCAGTGTAAATGGTCAATAGTTTGGTAGTTTCTGATGAAAAGTAATAATTTTAAAATATAAAAAATATTTTAATTTTTATGAGCATAGGGCCTCCCCATGCTAATATACCGTATATACTCAAATATATACATTACATTTCATTCCTGTGAGTGGTTGTCATAGGGGGCCCCCAGCACACAGCATAATGCTGTTAAAAGGGCCCTGCCCATTAGGTGGTTCAAAAAATACTACCCTTGGTAGTATCAAACAGCTAATGAGTGATCCAGAAGAACTAGGAGGCCATTTTGTTTCTGATGCATAATGGGGACCAGACCAACATCCTGAATGACTCATTAAATTGGTCCAGAAATTCAGTTTTATCCAGTCATGTTCGGAAACGTGATACCAGCACTTTTTCAGTCATCGTGCCCAAGAATTGAATATTTGAGACTAGCCTATAATTAGAAATGTATTCCAGAGAGACTTCTCTTCCATAAAAGTTTTATAGCTATAGCTGTTATTTAGGCAAGCAGAACAACCTTCCCTGCTCAAGGAAAGGTTGATCAGCTCCCTTAACAATGGGTTCTGTCGCAATCTGATTGATTTAAAATTGCTCCGATATTGCTTTTAGGAGTTAATCCATTTGTGATAGAATCTGCTATAACCCAGAAGAATTAAGTATATGTTATGTTATCACCACTGCTATTTTGATCTTTTCAAGCAGCTGTTCTTTTCCATACACACATTGGTAGAAAATTGTCCAAAAGCCACGTAATTAAGTTGCCCTTTCTTCTAATTTATATGTTATCTTTCAGATGATCTGTATTCAGCAATATGAAATAACAAGTTACAATATGAATTGTATTTTAATTGAACAAGAATACTAAGAACTGAGAAGATTAACAGGACCACATTGAAGATAATAGATATGAATTAGAAGTATGATTAAGACGTAATGAATTTATGATGATTAATATTGATGACTATTGGAGGAAATTAACAAATAAGGGTACTGGAAGATAATATGGTTTAAATGATAAAACAGGGGGTCACATCAGTCTTTGGTTATTCGGGTTTTCTCCCGCGTAAAATTGGAAGTATCTTGGCGACGTTTCGATGGGGTCGCACTCGTCATCTTCAGGCTGGTAGCTCAGGCTGGTCTTCAGGCTGGTACCTTCCGCTTCGTGCTTCTGGGAGCAATGTGTGATCCTGGCTGCCTTCTCTGCTTAAATGCTGGTGAGGCTGTGTCCTGATTGGCTGGAGGCCTGGCTGTATTTCGATTGGTTGGTGGTGTGGTGCTGTGTCCTGATTGGCTGGAGATCTGGCTGTGCTTGGATTGGTCGGTGGCGTGGTGCTGTGTCCTGATTGGCAGGAGGTCTGGCTGTGTCTGGCTAGAGGTCTGGCTGTCCAGCCAATCAGGATACAGCACCACACCAACACACCAACACATCATGTGCTTACATGAGATTCGGTGAGATCAACCAATTTTTGTAAGATGTAGCTTTCTCCAGAATACTTGAGAGATTCTTTAAGAAAGTCACTAGGCCACGGTGGGTAAGATATTGGACTAGGACCATAGAGATCCAAGTTCTAGACCATCCTTAGCTCTAGAAGTTCAGTAACTTTGGGCAAGTCACTCTCTATCTTCACAGGTTTGCTGCTATGGGAAAAACAACTAGGAGAAGGGAGCACTATGTCAATACGTGTAGGAGCTCATGATTAGAAAACAGAATTATGCTTTCCTTATACAATTTTTCTTATTCGCTGTGGTCCAGCCTTCCCTATCCTGGTGCCCCCCCCAACACCGCTCAAATGTATTCCATAAGAGAATTGGAAGCTCAAAATATTGAAGAGCTCCAAGTTGAGATAAGTAGCTAAAACCTTTTGCTAACATTATTAAAGTCCACACACGCTACATGCAATGAAGACGAGTGGGAACGAGTGGTGCAGTGTATTTTCACACATTCTAAATTTAGCATACTTTCTTTTTGAAAGCTTTAGTAAAAAAATCAAAGCCCACTACTGTCTCACCCTCCCGCTCCCCCCATTTGCAGAGCCTTCCTCTTTCCTGCCCTCCCTCCCGCCCAGGTTCAGACTCAGTTCCGAGGCATGCGTCTGGATGGTGTGTTCTTTAATGGAAAGGTAAACGCTGCTCCTTGGAACAGAGACTAGCATTCCCCTTTGGACAGGATCCCCAGCTGCTTGCCATTCCAGCTTTGAGGTTACTCAGCGAGTGTTTCAAATGAATCGGCTTAGAGGGCGAGGATTTCCCATGAAAATTTCCCTGTCTGTCTATGCCCACCCCTAACTTTTGTAGCGCATTCAGCAGTTTGTGTGGATATGAATCAATAAAGCCCCCAGCTATACAAAGCCTTAAGGCACGCGCGTCTGGGTTGAGATATTTGTTTTGTTTTGCTTGAGTTTTTTGTTTATCCCAAACAGAGTCGAAACTCTGAATAGGTGTTTATTCCTGCCAAGAAATGAGAATATGCCCTCCTCTCCAAATCCCTGCTGTGCCAGAAATGTACTGTATACAAAGCACCATTTTTATTGCAAATATTCATGAGGAAAGCTTGTGGGTTTTAATGATGGAGGATTTTAAAGAACTGTCTTTCTCCTACACTTAAGCACAGTACATTGTAGAAGTTACAGAAGAGCATGATCTGACCATGCGGTGTCCTCGAAATATCCTTAGTTAGCTATCACACTGAAATGGGACGGCGGTGCTCAAAAGTAATTGTCATGCAACAATGCTAGGCCAATAGGTCCTTAAAATGCAAAGGCACATGGAAAAAAAGAATAATGATCCTTTTCGTCTTATGCTTTGCTTGCAAAGGCCCCACGTACACCTGTAATGTGGAGTTTTGGTGGAATAAATCCATGTATGTCTTGTTTCGGGGGGGGGCAAAAATATTTCAATGACATTGTGGGCATCAGAAATTGTGGTAATGTTGTACTTTTGCACTTTTGTACAGCTGCTTTCTTGACACTAGCTGTCTCAATGGGTCTACACTCTTATGGTCCACTATTGTAAAAGCCCAAGACGGAGTAGCTTTAAGATTTAGGATTATGCCAGTAAAATCTAGACCTAGTCATTTGATTCCCTTCATAGCAGAATAAATTAAAAACAGAATCAGGAGCTTCTTTTTAACTAGAAGGTTGGTTGTGTGCAGTCTAGTGTGCAGATACAGAGTGGGAATCAATTTGTACCACAATATTGATAGAACTAATACTCTTGATGCATTTTCATACTAGCTCATCAGACTGGCTTTTACACATGGTAGCCTTGTTGTGGAGGATACAAGCACAATAAAAATGGGGCAACAAACTGAAATTTAAATGCAGGTTGAAAATATTAAAAGTTACAGTGAGGGTAACTATAGATCCATGGTGGTGAACCTGTGGCATGCGTGCTCAAGGTGATATGTAGAGGCCTCCCTGCGGGCACACGAGCTGTCACCCAATGCATGTGCACACACCTGTCCCATGAGTTGGGCTTTGAAAAATGCCTTCTTACTCACCCTGGTGCTATACTTACCTTTTTCCCTCTTCTGGAACATAGCTGATTGGTGCGGCAGTGCCATTTAGTTGTTTTTCAGCTCTGGGAAGATGGCGCATGGATGGGGGGGTTGCACATGCACAGGGAGCATGAGCGCATGCAAACGGGGTGCCACCACTGCTATAGATCATGGAGGGGGATGGGGCGGGGGAGAGCAGGTATGATAGCATCTCATCAAGGCCATCCTACTGGCTTGGAGGTAGGAAGCTATGAGTTACTGTTTTGTCAACAACTTTACTGCCCCCTCCCCCAAAAAATGATTTTATGGACATCAGTGCTAAAAAAAATTAATCAATTGGAAAATATAATCTATTCTCCTGAAAATAAAATACTGTTTATCAAAGTGCAGCAATTATATTTCTAGGACCCCAAATCAGAGGAACTCTCCTCTGTAGAGAATTCCTTCTCAATTCTTCTCTTCCTGCCTCTAGAGCACAGGTGACATTCAGCCAGTTCCGATAGGTTTGGGAGAGTAGCAATAATTTTGATTGGTTCAGAGAACTGGCAAATACCACCTCTGATTGGCTGACTGCAGCATATACCACCTCTGATTGGCCGACTGCATAGCCACGCCCAGCAAGCCACGCCCACAGAACGAGTAGTAAAAATTTTTAATCCCACCACTGCTCTAGAGTTAGTGTTACTCACTAGTGATCAATTGGGACTATAATTTCATTGGCTGAGCCAGTTATAAGCTGCATGGATATTCAAAAGAGAACCCCCAGTTTGTTGTCATTTTCCTGAGCAGCACATTTTTCAGGGGAATTAATCAGCCATTTTTATTTGACTAGTTCTGATGGAATTTTCATTTCTTTCATTAGTTATAACTAAAGTTAACTTTGGGATACAATGTTTCTCTCTCTCTTATGCACACACACACACACACTTGGCTCATAAGTGTAATTTTAACCAGATTCAATCCCTTATTCATACTCATCTAGCACTGTTACACTTCAGCAATCTGTAAGCTTTCCAACTATCATTTATATTAAGGTTCTGCAAAAATCCATATGACCACCAGATGAGAGCTAATCCATCCAGGAAGTCAAACTCTTTGTTCCCACCTGCTGGTTGTTCAGATCATTGCAACCCAGAACCCATAACTCTTAAGATTATGCTTAAGTTTATTTGCAAAATGTGTAAGGAAAATTCTGTGGTCAGAACTGTTCTGTTTTTATCTTGGAGTTTTCTACAGATGTGCATCTGCCTGCACAGCATGAATGTAATGTGTAAGACATAATATATTTCTCACCCACTGGGCTGACCATAACACGAAGCAAGGTGAAATACTTACTTCAAACTGCATATTCCACAGGGACATTATTTTCTTGCTTCCAACTGTGGGTTCATCGTTTAAAAAAAAAAAAAGCAGGGAGAAGGAATGTTATGTGGAGCCTTTGCTTCAGATGTTAGCTGGCTCTGTCTATTTAAGTACAGCCAACATCCTAGAAGAACTTTTCAGAGTGGTAGGACCATTGACATGTCTTGTCATAGGTACATTGTTCTTACAAAGTCCATGTTTGAAGGTCGAGGAGGGATTTTTACATGAAACAAAGTAGCCGGTGAATTAACTTCAGAAGGAAAATGCCCCAAAAAGCATGAATATCAAGTTCCAGAAGAGGAACCCTCTGGAAAAATGCTGCATCTGAAGCCATCCTTAACTCCTCTCACCCCTGCCCTCCCTGTTCTGCTGCTGCATGGTTTTCAAAGACTGCTGCATATTTGGCTTTTTGGGTCATGCCCTTTTAAAACCACGCCTGTTAATATTGGCCTTGAGTATATTTGCTCATCACAGGAACAAACGTCAGTGAGCTAAGGGAATCTCAAGTGAGATTATCCTCTTGCTAAAGATAAGGAAACATACAAAATAACGCTTCGTGCATTAATTTTGAAGTAAACTTGGCTACACCAATTTGCTCATTACCCCAGACACAACAAATATCTGCGTCACTGGAAAACAGTGTGAGAGAAGTCTTTGTTATTGTTTTGTTAGTGTCACATGATAGTGCGTTTTGTGGTTCTGACATTTCTTGATTTTTCTCCATTGCCTAGAGTCACTGTGATTGGCTTTACAGCAATAGCAATCTGCCAATCACCAGAGGCACAGAACTCTACCCAAGAGCAGGAGGCCCCTTGAAAAGATTATTTTGATTTCTTGTCTGGTCCAGGTTAGAAAGCAATGCAAAGGCCAATGCGCTGGTAGAGGGGCCCTATTGTGGATGCCACCAGTCAAGGAATTTCAATGGGCAGGATCCAGGAGAAGAGGCTTCTCTTCTGTGGCTCCTGCCCTTTAGAATAGCTTACACCCTGAGTGAGGTTGGCTCCCATCCTCCTGACTTTTCCTAAGAGCCTTAAAACCTGGTTCTGCCAGATGGCTTGGGGCCCCAAAGGGAGAGTTTCATACTTGAGCTGTGGACTAATTAAAAGCTATTCTCCCCTCGCTCACTCACCCAAACCCCGACTCGCTAAAAGAATGACCAGCTGTCTGCAAACAGTCCTTCCATTCCCCACCATCCAGTCAGAGCTGAAGAAATTTCTTGGATGAGAAGCAAAATATCTCCAGAGAAAAACCAGAAAGTCCAGTTGCCTCCTGAAAAGGCACCTTTGGGACAACTATGACGTGGATGACTGAGAATCTCCATAGACATTTGCAGATGAGATATTTTGGGATAGCATATTTCTAGAGAGCTACCCAGGATGAATTAGAGATTCTCTCTAGTATCTCCAGATGGTGACATTGCTCATTCCCAAAGTTGCGACAATTCAGTCTTGCATGATATGCACTACGTTTCCCCCCCCTCCCATTCCAGGAAGGTGAAACACTGTTGTGGCTCTGGATCCCGAGCGTAGTTTACCCTTGGATGACTCCGAGGATGAGGGAGAGGAACTGGCAAGGCCTCCCTCTCCAGGACCCTCCACTCTGGCAAGGCCTCCTTCTTC
>JANHGC010003339.1:38331-49047 GCA_027560395.1 Boaedon fuliginosus
CACGTGAGCCGAAACACAGCTGATGGAACGATCCAACGATCATCTGTGCTTCCAGCAAAGGTATGAGAGACCACCAAGGACTTAGGGCGGGTAGACAGGCCCACTTCAACGATGGCGCACATGACCGGAAGCATGGCTCGGCATGCCACTTTCAGCACGTGTGCCATAGGTTTGCCAACACAGGTGTAGAGGGAATCGTTTTAACTTCATATTGGGCTCAAAAGTATAACACAAGGGAGTTGTTAGGGGGGAAGCAGAATGAGGACATTAGAATAGATGAAAAATCTATTGGCCTGAGTGCAAAAACCACATACAGATTGGCTGGTGGTGTTTTTCTTCCTTAGAAGAGTTTGGATCCAGCTAATGCCAGAGAGACAGACAGACAGACCCGCACACAGACAGACAGACCGGCAGACAGAGACAGAGATGCAAAAGTATAAGATGATTAAGTGGTGTTTCCCAGGCATATTTGCCCAGTCTCGGATAATCAAATAACCACCTCTCATTCCCAAAGAAACAGTTTTTGAGAATGGAGATGATAAAATAGCGTAGGCTATTTCAGTTGCCTCAAATTTTACCCAGTGAGTTCTTCTCAGGCCGCTGTAGTTCAGCTGTCCAAGACATACTGCAGCTACCGTTCCTGCTGCTCCAGCGTTACAGCCTCCACCTCCATCTTGCTAACCGTAGGACATTCCTTGAAGAATAGAATACTATCCTCGGTAACACAGTAACATTAGGAAAACTTAGTTTAGATGCAAATTACCACCACATGCAGGATGCTGACAGATGTTGTCTGCTGCCTTAAGTGATTGCAAAAACATTTGCGACGTATACCTTGCAGTGTGTGAAACCTGCAGGTTGAAAAAGTGCCAGGGAAGATCAATGGCAGTTCTGATTTGCAAAGCTAAGATGCAATAAATTATGGAGTTTGTTAGATGAGCACAACAATGCTCATAATTGCAATATAGAGCATAAGAAGGAAATCTACGAAAAAAAATATGTTACCCAAAAGCTGCGTGCTTTCTTTATGATCCACAGTGTTATGTGCTCCGTGTCTAAAAGCAAGTAAATACAAATACGCTCAATGTGTAGTTGGGAGCAACATTATTACTGTTTTAATAGATGATGCAGTCATATAACAAAGGAGCACTCGCTGGCGTGAGAGGCAGCCCTTTAATACGGAGCCTCAAAGCTAGGGTTTACTGTACTTTGGGAATTAATCACATAAACTATAAATTGGGTTCAACAGGCTGGCTGGGTAAATAGGCGCAGCTAATGAGGACACTACGAGATCTTATAAGAGTGCTGAATGCCCCAGGACAAATGTGCTGAGCTGCACCTGATGGAAAACTAGAAGACATCAAAGCAGAAAGGATTAGTGCTCTCACAGTGTTGAGAAATGGCCAGGGGGAGATTCACCAACTTATTACCCACATCCAAGCTAATCCTGTTATCTGCAAAAAATATAACTGTTCTGGAACTGCCACCACCTCAACTTGCAGGAGACTAATTCTGTGTTTACATGGACAAAAGTGCAAAAAAACATTTCATCTGGGCAATAAATATCAGCTTTGGAGATGTGAAATATCAAATATACAGAGAAGAAAGGGAGGGAAAAGAGGAAGTGGGGAAACTACCACATTCCCCTTCTTTAAAGACTTATAAGGGAAGGAACGATTTGCTGGGAAGAATACCAAGTGTTGGTCACACGTGACTGAGGCACTGCTGTCTTCATCTGGACTTCAGTCAGAGCTTCCCAAAGGACAGACCAAATACTTTGAAAGCAACTTTTAATAGAAAAGAGATGAGAAGGATTGAGAACCATCAATGCCTGTGCCCTCTGGAAATATAGAAAATCTATTGTGTGGCATATGCCTCCATATCTAATACCTGGTGCTCACTCAGCGGTGCATTGAAAAATGGCCAGAACGGTACAGCATTGTGAAGGCTGTGGAAGAGGGTCCTACCCCCTCCTTCCCATTCCCTCCCACCCACACCCCACACCTGCGCACGCAACCTCACCGAAGATTAGCTTTAACTTAAAGCCAAGGCAGAAATGAAACCTGCACATTTTATACACGGGTACATGAAAGTGGAGCATCTGTGATTTTCTTGAAATCTGCTGAAGTGCATTCAGGCAGCGAGGGAAAAATGGAGGAAAAAGCATGAAGGACGGTTATGTAGGGAACAGAGGTAGATCTGTTATCTATTTAGGTTGCAAAAGATCATCTTCATCCTTTCTTGCCCTCATTATCCCCTCTCCCACAAAGGCAGTCAGACGACTTTTCACCTGGCCCCTTGTGTGCAAGAGAAGTTGATGCATGCTGCAAGCGTGTTCTTTGCCCAAAGCAAGAGGAACAGCTGGCCATTTATTAGGGTCAGAATATTCTCTTCCTCTTAGCCTCATTCTCAGAAAATTGCACACCTGCATGGACATAAAGGCATGTCTGTCTGTGTGTTTGATCGCCTCTTCCTGGAGCTGCTCGGGAATGCTTATCCCATTTGGCACTGGGACCAAGACTATTTTGATTTTGGTGGCCTTGGTATTACACTGACCATCCTAGAGCTGTGAGAATGGATTTGTCACTGACCCTAAAAATTTAAAAAAAATTCAACTTACTATCTCCTGTATGAAAAGATACAGTGAAATTTGGTAAGATGAATCAGAAATGAATTGAGCTGTCCTCACTCATTTGCCCTGGTCAATTCCAGTATGTACATTTATTTTCAGCACAGAGAAAGCTCAGACAAATACCTGTTGAGCGGTGTCTAAAACTGAAGGATCTGTTTTCTAAAAATAGAGTCGGTAACACTAATTTGGCAACACAAACATGGTTAAATACAAAGGAATTCAGGCTTTCAGAAATTGCTAAAATCCCTTTCCTTGGATAATCTCTTTCGTTTTCTCTTCCATTTGCATTTCTTTTTAACCTTCAACACCTTAAATCCAGTTTGCAATTTTTTTTAATAAGTTCTTTACCAAAAATCTACTGATGGGAATTCTCATCCACCACAGAAGCAAGATGCTTATGACATTAAAACTTTGCAAAGTAGTTGCCATTTAGGCAGGGGAAAAATAAATAATGCTTATTTTAGCTAGAAATCTGAGGCTACTTCAGGAGCTGTGTTCTAGGGCTTAGTGTTATGAACAGGTGATCTTGAGAAACAGATCATAAGTAATCATACTATTATCGTGAACACTGAAACAGGCTGGCTTCTCCTGTCAGAGATGAAGGTACAAAGGATGTTTAAATGTCTCAAATCAATAGGGGCCATAAATTCAGGAAAATCTAGCAAGGAAATTAATTTGTTTCACAGTCACATAATTTTTAGCCTTTAACTCTTAACCATCAATGTTGGGAGAGGCTATTGCCCTACATTGCTAGCTCTTCATTACAGGGGGGTTCAGAGAAACCAATAAAGCTAAATAGGAGTGTGGAAATTTAGGGCACAGTTCTGTGGCCTACAAACTATAGAATCATCTTCCTTAATGAGTGAATAGCTTGCTGATTGGATATGGTAGACAGCTACAACCAGAGATTGACACTACTGATCCCCAAGTGATATCTAAATTTATATTAAAAAAAAAACCTTTGATTTTACCAAAGCTTTCTTAAATTTCAGATTTTTCATCTGCAAGATACATTATTCTACAAGGTTTCACTAGAACTGCTAGGAATGTGATGGATTATATGGGGAGCTTCCTTTTATGACACCCCTCTGAGCCAATATCTCTAAATAGATATATATATATTTTCCCTTGGTTTATGAGAAAGTATATGAAACTTAATTTTTCTTACTGGAAAGCCTGGAACGTTCTGCAGACATAGACCTCCTCATTTTGTCTTTGAAAAATAGTATAGTTTGGCATGTGTGGTCACATTTCAGCCAATTATTCAATCAAGATATCTCTAGACTTTGACATACCTGCACTATAATCTTAGCATTGTACTATTTTGTGACTAGAGTCTTACTCTGTTTTAGATGCAAGGAAGAAGTTTGACTGAAATAACACCTGGATAATTTTGGAGCTGACAAATATAAGGCTGCACTGTCTGTAACAATTGCCATAATACCTTATTATTGTTTTATGCCTGTGGACTCCTAAAAAGGAGAATGACTAAACTTCAAGTTCTTTTAAAAAATCATTTATTTTTCAACATAAAAAGCTGAATACCCATTTCAGACAATGACACACATTCTAGAAATATCTGCAAGAAAACAACCAAGCTCAGCAAGTGAAAAGGACTCCACAAATGATATAAGTCGCCATGGAAATTGGCCTGCTGCATGTGATGTCCAAAATACTGCAGTCCACTAAATTAAAGTTGGCTGTTGCTTGGATTATATAATATTCAACAGTAGTTTAATCTGGATTTTCTTTGATTATAATTTTATTCAATTTCCTAATTTGCATTCAGCTCTACAGAATTAACTCTCAATATATTTACATTTGTGTCATTGAAGTGACAGATCCCCATTTTTTTTAGGGATCACTGTAGTCAAAACTTTGGAACTTCACACAATTTGAATTGTTTTACATGCACCATTATCTCATAACATGAGATGCACATAGGTGGTTTTACAATATTTACATTTGGCTTATTATCATTTTCACTACTAGGAGGGTCAGAGAATTTCAAATAGAACCATCAACTTTATGATGCCCCATGTCAAGCTTACAACTAGTTGGTTTCTTCTTGACCTTCCTCTTCCCCATGTTTTCCAAGTTGAGAAGACAGATCCGAGACTCAGATTATGAAGCCAGGTCACTATTATAAGGTCCTCCTTCTTGAAACAATGTTATTAACCAGTCCACTGCTCTACTTCCTTAATCTTCTACATGGGACCTTGAACTTGAAGGCAGAACAAATCCTACCTTTCAGTATTACACTTCATTGAATTCTTTGTTTTCTCTGTTAAGTGATAATGCTGATCCTCAATATCATAGGATGTTTCCACACATATATGGACTTAACTTTGGTTGTTGTTGCTATTTATCTTCATTCATGCAGTAAATATTACTTGAGTTAAAATGTTCTTTAGATTTTTTTCATGTAATGTCTTTTACAGTTGCTCACAGTGTTTTAAAAGGAAAGCAACTGTGTCTTTAAAATTAGTTTGCCTATTTGTGGAAGTAGGTGCAGTTAGGAGGTCAATTAAACTGCTCAATGAATACACAGATCTGAACAAAACTTGCCCACAAAACCTGAAGCCTACATTAATCAGAACTAGTGAAACTGAACTTCCTTATGATGCAGATCAAGTACAAAGAACTCTGCAAAGTCCTTGTCCAAGTCTATGTCCAAACAGAATCCAGAGTTAATCAGATGTACTGTGAGGAGGTATCAGCTTGCCTTCTTAACACACCATTCCTACGTGGTGTGTAACAGGGTTCCTTCAGTTGCTTCCAAGACTGCCAACTGGCTCTACTTGTTTGAGCTGATTCTTATTAACCAACAAGAATGTATGTTAACTTCATATATCAACTCAGATTCATTAACGTAGCCTTTTTTTGCAGTAGGATAAAAGAGGACAGGAGTGATTAACATGACAGTTTTTCATGCTTTTTGAAGGATCATATTAAAAAGTTGCCAAAAGCTATTTTATTAGCTGTAAATTATGGGTGGACCAGAAAGAAACAAAAGTTATATGAACCCCTAAGGAGGAATATTCTTCCAAACATCCTCCTTCCATTCCGCCGACTGTGGAAATGAAAATGCATGTCAAGCCATTTGGTCGCCTGGCAAGTTGTTGTTTATTCATGTTTAACTCTCTTTTACTCTTAACTTACTGTCTTTCAACAGAAAGTAAATAGAAATAATGAAAAGGTAGGGGCTAAACCATGCAAACTAGGGACACAATAAGAGAATGTACTACTACCATCAGATGAGAAATGGAAAATGCATGGTCCCATTGTTCAGGAAAGATCGTTACAATATTCACATCTTCCTGATATATTCACACAAGTGTCATCATTTGATTTCTATAGTTCAGCTGATGGTCTCTAACTCTCTCTTGGACGTGTAATGATAGATCCACATCATGTGAACTATGCAAGATGCTTATGTCTTTACACTCTGTCTGAATAATGTTTGAAGTACCGCAATTAGAACATTCAATTTATTGCTGACCAAAAAAACCCACACAAATGAACAGACTTCCAAATCATGAGTTACTGTTATCAGTAACTATCCAGGATAATATTGTAAACACAGAACTTATGGGTTTGAGTCTGTTGAATCCACTTGAGTCTGTTTCTTCTTGTCGTGTTCTTTGAAAATACAGATTTCCTATGTTCTGTCTCTTGTTCACAGACTTCAAATGGAGAATTTTTAAGTCTGGAATAAAGATGTCTTTAGGACTGACAAGAGAGAAGGTGTCCAAAGAAAGCTGCTTTATAAAGTAGGAAATGGGAAATGAAATAAGGAGAATTATTTTTGTTGAGCCACAAAGGGTTGATAGCCTCCTTTGAGAAAACGAACTGTTTTTAGCACTTTCCTCCCCCAAATTCAAATTAAGTGAGATGAATTTGGTTAATGAATCAGTTGCTTGCATTGTTGGAAGAGAAACAAAAATGGAAATCATTTTCACATGAAACAGCAGTGATCAAAATAAGACCTAGGCTGGATTTGGTTAATGTTCTATCTAGTATTTCAGTGGCCCATTGGATGTTATGAGAAGCCCACCTATTCCTGTTCAGAAATGGTGCTTGGAAATAGTCTATCTTTGATACTGGAAGAAGATATTAATATAGCAATGCTAAAAGCTCCTGATACATGTCAACAATATGAATTTGTCTAATCAGGTGGTAAGACTCTCAAAACAGTGAAAGTATATTCTATGACACTCCAGAATATGACAATATGCTCCTTTTTTTGTTCAGTCTAGATCAGGGGTGTCAAACTCACAGCCCATGGGCCGGATGCAGCACATGCTGGCCCCACCCCTGCCCGGTTTAGCAGAGGGGGGGGGAGTCCCAATATGTCACATGATGCCTCTGTGACACCCCTGGTCTAGATTTTTCACCATTTGGTGGGCAAGATGGGAAATGATTTTGAATTTTTCTCCACAGCATGTACCTCGACCAAGCTTAATAATATACGTATATCCGTAGAAAATTATTATTGTGTCATGTTGTTTCATTTGAGTTTCCATGCTAATGTTTACAAACATGGGGGACATCTTCTTCCCAGCTCCCAAGTTTTTTTCATTGAACTAAACATGTTGAGGCACTTTGACGCAGTGATTAAGGTACCAGGTTAGAAACTGGGTGTCTGTGAGTTCTAGTCCTGGTTTGGATGGGCCCCTCTCTGTGTCTCATCCTTAGGATGGAGGCAATGATAAACCACTTCTGAAACCTTACCAATACAATAACAAAATCGCTGTTGTTGCTTGTCTATAATTCTCTAAGTGGTATTTGATACAGCATGGAAGTGTTGGTGGGATGGGACTCCACAAAGTACCTGCTCAATACCTTGCTCTAAGGCAGGGGTTTCCCACCTTGGCAACTTTAAGACTTGTGGACTTCAACTCCCAGAATTCCTCAGCCAGCTTTGTGTACAAGTCTTAAAGTTGCCAAGGCTGGAGACCCCTGCTCTAAGAGGTCCTTTCTCCAGGGGATCAAAGGGGAAGGGTTGAGGCTGCCAGCTGCCAATTGTTAAAGACGTGGTTTCTTAAAGGCAACCCTCCCAGCAGTGGTCAGTGCAAGGGCCCAACGCTTTTAGCTTCCCAAACCCTCCCGTGATTCACATTGGGGAAATTTTGCACTGCGAAATATTTCAGCAGAGAAGTCCCAGATTCCAATGGAAACAGTTTACTTTGGAGCTCATTTAAATTCCACTTCTGAACAGGGACAATAAAAAACTTCCCTGAGTAAATCAATATTTCTCTGTGCTTTTGAACGACCCCTTTCCTAATGATAGGAACCTCCGCTACACTTTGCATTCCACTAGATCCATGCTTTCTAATAATTACACCCGCCAGAAGGCTTTCCTGTTATGTTTTCATTGTCAGCACTACTTTCCCACTAGTTCTAGGTGAAGGGGTAGTGCAGAACCTACGTTCCTCAACCCACTGCACCCACTGCATAGTTGCTGACAATGTAATACTCGTTCAGCAACTGATTATAATTAAAAATATCAGAATAATTAAAGTCTTCAGTTTGACAAGCAGAGCCATAACTTTGCCTTCAGACATTCCTCTCTAATTAGTTAATTAATCCTAATGCAAATTATAAGCAATAATTAGTCAGCCAAGCTTGACAGGAAAGTCTGCTGATTTAACAGTGGAAAAGCTTCCCAGTTATTGGGTTATGCCTACTTTATGTTCCTTTGTGTCCAATTGTGGTGGGTCTATGGTTAAGCCATTTTGTATAGGTTCAAGGGAAGGGTAGATATAAGCCCTGAATGTAAACCGAAGGGAAAACTCTTTTGGGTAGAAAATGAAAGCATTGCTACCACAGGGTTGAGATTTGTGTCTGATCAAAGGTTCCAGATCACTTTTAGAGACAAAGAAATGGTCTTCATTTCAGGAGATTCTGTCAAGTTTGCTCTCAATCTCGGAACTCTTAAAGCAACTAAACTGAAGATCTGGCCTACAATTGCTCCCAAAGCAACCTAGCGAAGGAAAAGCATTTAAACAAGAAGTCCATAAAAAATCCATCTGCTCTCCTCAAAGGGGCATTGGAATCCCTGCAATTCCCCTACAGATTTTTTGAGAACCAAAACAACTTCATGGAACCCAATTTATTGCCATAGGCCAGGGCTGTCAAACTCATGGCTGTTGGACCGGATGCATCACACACTGGCCACACCCACACCCGGTATAGCGAAGGGGGGGGGGAGTCACGAAATATCACATGACAATGCTATGATGATGCAAGTTTGACAGCCCTGCCATAGACTATATTAGTCAGGTAGTATATCGTGGCATTATGTTGGAAGAGACCTTGGAGGTCAAGCAGGAGACCCTATATTATTTCAGACAAAAGGTTGTCCAATCTTTTCTTAAAAATCTCCAGTGGTGGAGCACCCACAATTTTTGAAGGCAAGCTATTCCATTGATTGATTGTTTTAACTGACAGGAAATTTATCCTGATTTCTAAGTTGGTCCTCTTGTTGATTAGTTTCCATCTATTGCTTCTTGTCCTGCCCTCAGGTGCTTTGGAAAATAGGTTGACCCTCTCTTCTTTTTTATCTCATTTTGCAATATATTCTGGATTCTTTTGGATGAATTATCTCACAAGGAAGATAAAACAAGTTTGTTTCATATTTGCTGTCAAATACAATACATTAATGACTCAGATCCTGTGTAGGGAGCTTGCGATCCTTCTAATCTCCTCCAATGCATTCCCATCTTATATTTACTTTTTGGCCTTTCCAACATCAAAGTTTCTCATTGTCAAAATGACCCAGCTTTGGAGATTTCAGAACACGAGAAAGAGTTTTCCTGAGATTGGGAAAACTGCAACCCTGAGACACATGGACCATAGTATTGCAGCATTAGGTTATTTAAATATTTTTGCTCAGTTCTTCAGCTGAAAAGACTCCCAGAGGATTTTAGCAATCAAGAGAAAAACAGGAGGAGATAAATGAAATGAACAGAAAAGTTACTGCAATTAGGTTGACAATTAAAATGTCACATCAGGGAAGGGAACTCATTCACTAACTCTTAAAATTATGGAATTCTTCTGGTAAAAATAGTTCAGGAAAAGAAAAACCTATGAATGTGAATAATGGAAGGTCATGTTGGTAATGTTAATAATACAATAACATTAATTCATCTAGTTTATTGAAACTTTGAATCAGAGTTTGATCTAATGGTTTATGCAAACTATTTATTCAGACATTAGTTTTCTTATTACTCTTCTTTTTTATGTCACAGTTCAGCTGTACAGCTACATTGTACAAGATTTTCTTCTACATCATAATCCGCCTCGAGTTCCCCCGAAAGGGGTGAAGAGAGGCGGGATATAAATCTAATAAATAAATAAATCACTTCAGTCCTGAATATAACCTGAAGGTTTCAAGAGCTAGCCATTTTCAATGGAAACCTGGCTTTGCTTTGGGTTTAATAAGCAGATTCATAGCCCAGGCCAATGGGCTATGATCTTCAAAAACTATCTATGTTGCCGGGAATCATGATTTATATCATAGATCCAATATGTACCTAGTATATACTTGCTAACTTAGCAGCTTTACCAATTTCCTTAAATCTCATGCATGTCTATGTTATACCCAACATTCATTGTTTAGTTTGGTACAAAACTTTGAAATATTGGGAAACAGATAACCAGAGCTAATCTTGCAACATCAAGTGGGCTATTTCTGCATAATAGTGTTGGAATAAGCCTTTCCCAGAGAGGTGTTTTTCAAATGTATAAGGGCTCCTAGAATTCTTAGACAACATAACTTTCCATCACATTGGTATAATCCCAAAAGACTTGTGGGCTGCCACATTGGAGGTGGTGATTAATTAATCAAAGATCAGAAGTCAGAGGTTTAATAATAAGAGGCATACGTGGTTGATGTTGTTGTTCTAAAGGGGGAGTAGATAAACCATTATGGAATGTGCCATCCAATAAAGATGGTTAATCATAATCATGACAATACATACAAATAAAGGAAATTCTGTAACACGCTCTACATGGGGCTGCCCTTGAAGAGCACCCGGAGACTTCAACTGGTACAGAATGTGGCCGCGAGAGTGATTAAG
>JANHGC010003339.1:92579-107365 GCA_027560395.1 Boaedon fuliginosus
GCAGGCAGGCAGGCAGGCAGGCAGGCAGGCAGGCAGGCAGGCAGGCAGGCAGGCAGGCAGGCAGGCAGGCAGGCAGATGAAGGGAGGTATGTTCATTTGACTTGACACCCTTGATTAGTGATTAGTGGAATCTTAGGAGACAACGTGGAAAATACATATTTTGTCAGTCAGTCCTCTTAAAATATTGTCGTCCTCCGCCCACCTTCCAATTTGTTAGCTGTCATGACAACGTTCTGCTTCTTGTATCCCATCCAGCCATTACTTCAACACTAAGTATGAGGACATAGTGCAAAGCTAAAGGGTTGCTCTCCCAAGCTGCCCCACAGTTTTCTTTCCCCGTGCTTCTAAACTGTGCTTCTAAATCCTGGATTTCTGCAATGTGTGGTTAAAAAAATCATCAAGATGGTGTTGCAAAAGTGTAACTGAAGTTCCACCTGAAGTATTAATTGCAGCATTGCAGCCGCCATCTTAACTTTTTTAACCACAACTGTGGACATCCCAGTTCTGAATGTGGAAGAAAGGGGTGCAATGCAACCCATCTTCACCAAGGTTATTTTTTATTTTAAAAAGAGTTCCCTTTTTATATAAAAGTTCTTCAAAAGAACTTTTCCCCCTCAGCAACCCTCTCCCTTTGTTTTGAACCAACAATAATTGTCTTCATTTCCTGTCAGTCTCTCAGTAATATATATGGGGTTAATTGGTCTAGGAATTGAGGGGAGATCATAAAAACAAGAAAATATGGTAAAAATAAACACTCATATTTACATATTAACAGAGTTGGAAGGGATGTTGTAGATCAACTAGTACAGGGGTGTCCAAACTTTTTGCAAGGAGGGCCAGATTTGCTGAGGTAAAAATGGGGGCCAACCATTCAGCCTGATATTCTTTGAACCATTAACATTAAATGCAAATGAACAGGGGACAGCTGCAGGAACTGCTGTGTGGTGAAGGGAAAAATGCACACCGGTGGGGAGAAGAGTGGCTACGGGCCACTCAAAATTTGAAAAACGGTCCACAATTGGCCCCTGGCCTGATCTAGTCCAAACCCCCACCCAAGCAGGAGACCCTACACCATTTCTGACAAATGGCAGTCCAATCTCTTCTTCAAAGTTTTAAGTAATGAATCTCCCACAACTTCCAAAGGAAAGCTGTTCCATTGGTTGACCGTTCGCACTGTTAGAAAATTTCCCCTTATTTCCAGGTTAAATCTCTCCTTGTTCAGTTTCCATCCATTATTCCTTGCCTGGCCTACAAGTGCTTAGGAAAATAGCTGGGCCCCTTCCTCTCTGTGGCAGCCCCTCAAATATTGGCACACTGCTATCATGTCTTCTCTGGTCCAAGACTAGCCGTGCCCAGTTCCTGCAACCATTCATTGTATGTTTCAGTCTCCAATCCCCTAATCATCCTGGTTGCTCTTTTCTGCACTTTTTCTAGAGTCTCAACATCTTTTTTTATAGTATGGTGACCACAACTGGATGTAGTTCTCTAGGTGTGGTCTTACTAAGGCTTTATAGAATGGTATTAGCACCTCAGTTGATCTTGATTGTATGGCTCTGTTAATGCAATTTAGAATTGCATTGGGTTTTTGGGCTGCCACCGCACTCTGTTAGCTCATATTTAATTGGTTGTCCACTGAGACTCAAGGATCCCTCTCGTAGTTACTGCTATTAAGCCTGGCTTCATCCAGTCTATACGTGTACTTTTGGTTTTTCTTGCCTAAGTGTAAGTGTAGTTTACTTTTCTCTACATTCTTTATATTGAATCTAACCCCTGAGCACATTTTGAACACATGCATGTAATTGTCTTGGCAAGAATATAGAAATGGTTTGCCTTCTTGCAGAGTGCTTGTTCCAACTTGTTTAGGGTTGCCTCAAGTCCTGAGATCCTTTAGGTTTCCCATCCAAACCCTAATTAAATTTGACCCTTCTTAGATTCTTAGATGAGATGGGACAGGTTCTGAGATCTGCTAAGTCTGCAGGAAAGGCAGAGCATTTATTAACTGAATATCATTGCGCATGAATACCAAAATACCTTAAATGTGAAAAAATGCCACACTTTTAATAACAAATGATCAAAAAGGCATGTCTTCTCATTTGTTATTAAAAGTGTGGCATTTTTTCACATTGCCTTTTTGATCATTTGTTCTTCACTAGTTTGACTGAGAAGTGTAACTTTGTAAATCCTGATTAATTGCTATTGTATTTCCACCTAACTTGTTTGATAATTATAAATTAAGTGGTTTCCTCCAGAGACCCAGCAAGCACCAGCAGTTGTTTGCTGCTGCAAGAGTTAATAATTCTGTCAGACTGCAGGTTGTGTGGGTGGGGTGGTTTAAGTTGGGGGGGCATGATATGCTTCCCCCCCTCCTTTTTCTAACAGGGGAATGATATATAAATGGAATCCAGGCAAGCTGCTGGGATTGTTTTGTTCTTATAACTTTAATGCTGTACCAGTTGTTATTATCAAGACCTTTTTCAGATTGTCTAGATGACAAAAGTAATAAAAGAATTGTTGTTTCCTTCCTCTCTCTCTCTCCCTCTCTCCCTCCCTCTCTCTCTTTTCTCTCTTCTACCAACCTCATTTCACAGCTCACTGTAAGAGAGATTATTTCTGGGCTCGCTTAACAATTAACTTGAAATGGCTGAACTATCACATTAGAGCAGCAGCAATATAATTGAACTGGCCCCTGAAAATAGCAGTTTGGAAAATTGCAAGCCATATATTTTTTTTTCCAAGGGAAAATTGTTCTGACTGTCTTACAGGCCTGTGTTCTTTTTAGATATTGCAAAAGAGAAAGATTGTCACTTTCCTTCCTCACTGGAACGTCAACAATTCCTTAGATTCCACCACCACCAGAATCTTAAATGCCTTCAGATTCCAAATACAGAGAACAAAGAGGAATCACGTCTGTTGGGATTCTAAAAAGAGGCCCGGAAACAATTCAAATGCAAACTCACGGGGACTTGGCAAAATGACTCTACCAGCTTTGCCCAACCAAGCTCTCTGCACAGCTTTAGGAGGGCAGCTTCCATTATTTTTGCCAGGAATGCCACAGGCACTCACCAAGATAAAACAAGAGCTGCCATTATAGTGGCTTCTCATAAAAAAATAAAAAGTTGACCAAAATATGCTGTCTAACCCCAGATGGTCATCTTCTAGGCCTTTAGCCAAATGAAAGTCTCAGAAGAAGAATGTTAAACCTGAGTTGCTTCTCTATACACCTTTCTATCAAATTCCTAAAGTATTTTTATTTTAATGTGGCAGTAGCTATATCACCAGCTTAAACCAGTTTAATGATCATTAATTCTTCTCCTGGAAACTGTGTAGTCCTTTCAAACGATCCTGTGACTTACAAATGTCAGTATCTTCACTAAATTGCAATCCCCAGGGCTATGAAGCTGCCACAAAATCAAAGAAACATGCCAAGTAGTCAGACATGATAAGGAATTTTGGAGATTGAGGATTTTGGTGTCCTTTCTAAAGATTTCTATCTCTTATTAAACAAGAGCATATTTTTATTGAAAAACTTTTATTCAATACTTTGGAATTTGTTTCATGAAGCTGCAAATCCTACACACCCTTCCTTTGTAGTAAGCTGCAAGTGTTTCTGGTCATGGTTAGGGCTCTCATCTGAGCTGCAAAAATCCAGATGATTAAGAGACAAAAACTTGAATGCATTTTAGCAGCTTAGATATGACAACCCCAGTGATGTCCTCCTTGTCAAAGTTCTCTACCAAGGAGGAGGAAGAGTTAGTGAGCTTGGTGAATCTCATGCAATAACACCAGCATCCAGTATTAAGATCATGGTAGAACTTTTCTCACTACTCAAAATTTTACAATTCTGAATCTGGTCCCAATAAAACGAATGGCCTGGAAGACAGCTGTATGACTGCATCAGAAGCCAAAATGTAGAGATGACCAACAGCTTGCTTGGAGAAGTAGTTTGAAATGGTGATTTACACAGGAAGTAGAATACTACTCTTAAATGGGTCTGCTTCTGCAGTTTCTCTGGTCATTCTGAGATGAAAGCCGAAGTTTACACTGTAAAAGTTTCTGCCTAGGGTGATTGGATGAGATTTTGATCATTAGGGCTGTGCATACTTTGGAAATTATTTGGAAAAGATACTTAGGAAATTGAATCTGGCACTTTTTTAAAACAGCTGTATCTTCTTCTAAAACAAAAAAATCCCCTGGCTTCTGCTTTAAAGAATTGACTCATTTTATCACCAAAGCAACCCACCATTTAACAAGATTCCTTGAAGTAGTGCATTCCTTTCAAAAACGTTTTGCGTAGTAGCCACATTTTTACCTACTCAATTTGCTGCAACTATTTTGCTGAGTTGTGAGAGATTTCTGACTACAACTTTTGTTTTGCAGTTAGAAACCATGAATAAGGCCGGGAAGAATTGTTTCAAAACTCCGGCTCCTAAAACCAATTCAGCTCAGATCTTACGGAGTGACGGTCAGGTTGCATAATCAACTATCTCAACACATGTCAAATAAGATTTTGAGAAACAGGCCTGAAAGAAATTAAACTCCTTCTGATTCTTGCGAATCTTAAGTGGCCTGATGAGAAATCAAAGGGATTCAAATTTTGTTCCAGTTTAAGTTCAAACTACACGCAACACTTGCTTCAGTGAATGTTCTTCCTGCTTCTTTTTTTATTCCATCCCAAAAAAAAAATATGGTGGGAAACTGCAATCTGGAACATAAGTTCACCCAGGGGATGGGAAAGGGGTGCTCTTATTTCTTTTAATGTCTCAGGAATAAAAAGATACAAATCCTCATGTATTTTCTGTTATGAGCCAAAAAAACACCCAGAATACAATTAAGATCAAACAAATCTTTCCTCTCCCTTCATGTGAATGTCAGATTTAGACTGGGGTGTCCCACAGCTGGGTACTTGAATGAAAAAGAAAAGTGGGTGACATGAAATCTCCTGGGAAAACCTTCACATGACCAAAATGTCCCATATATTTTGAGTTTAATAGGTGGGAAAGAGCCAGCTCTTG
Source organism: Boaedon fuliginosus (assembly GCA_027560395.1). Taxonomy (NCBI): domain Eukaryota; kingdom Metazoa; phylum Chordata; class Lepidosauria; order Squamata; family Lamprophiidae; genus Boaedon; species Boaedon fuliginosus. The sequence continues at coordinate 97,592 of JANHGC010003339.1, forward strand.
ATGTGGGATTTTTATGCAGTGCAGAATACTTTGAGGAAACCTGATAAAATACAACGGCATTTTCTTTTCAGGGAGAATTCAATAAGGCAGCACAAACAGGCCACACTCATTTGAAGATCAGCATTCATGTGTCTCTTCTAAGCCTGCCCTTTCCCAATAAGGCTGTTTTTTTTGTTTTTTTTTAACTTTTTCCTTAAGGCTATTTAATACTGTCATGAAGACAATAAATAGTTCATGTACTCTAAAGGAAAGAAAAATAGTTAAGATGCATTTTCTTTCTAGCAATACAGTCGTATTTTTGTGGGTTTTAAGTCTCCATTGGTAAGATTTCACAGGTGGGAAAATAAATAATTTTGGAACCCATTTTAATGCTTCAAGCTAGTGTGGATAAAACTCATTTTACTTCAGAATGAACACGGAGTTTGATTTCAGTTTTTAATGTTTATGATAACTTCCATTAATGCTGATGGAGAAAAATCAAAGTATTATTGCTGTTATTAGGCAGAAATTAGATTCTTTGGGACGGATGAAAGTTGTAAAATAGGTTCAGGGCTTTGAGTTATTTCTTCAAGGAACTGCTTGACAACTTTGCAGATTTTCAGCAAAATTGGACAAAATTTGCATTCTTAAGAGATCCTTCTTCTCTGGGGAAAGGGGGCCTGATCTAACAATTGACACTCAATACGTGCGCATAGAAACAATACAGATCAAATAGTCATCAACTAATTAGGATGCAACATATTGGATTTGGGGGGAAATTGATTTGGATTGGGATAAAAGGCACTATTCACAAAAGACAAAAAACAGCGATTTCTTTCAACACTGCTACTTCTATGAAAGTCGCTTTGGTAAGACTCTGAAAACCACTAAGGTAAGTTTCTTACATTACTTTAATATTAATATTTTAACAGCCCCCAAAAGGTCCGAACAGTGTTAAGAAAAATAATATTCTAATTGGAAGCCCCATCAATTCATCCATCCACATCTTGTTGCTTTCCTTTTGAGGGAAAGGGGAAAGGAAAATGAAGTAAGAAACAGTAAGCAAAAGGCATTAAAGGCATTGAGATCATAGAAAAAGAAATATAATAAAAACTACACCAATCCAATTCACTCTTCTTAGTGCCTTTCTACCTTTGCAAACCACTGTATACCACCTCATATGTCATCTTCATTCTTTAAAAATCTCACCCCTTTTCCTCTGAAATCTTACGTCCTTCCAACGATGAATTCCATGATCTTCCCTTTCTTTCCAATCCATCAACACTTCTTAATATATGTGTTTGGTTTGATCCTCATTCATTCTCTCTATATTATATAACACTACCACAACATACATACATACATGCATGCATACATGTATGCATACATACATTTTCATCCCACCTTTATTATTTTTATAAATAATTCAAGGAGGGAAAAATCTTTCCTCCTCCTATTTTGTCCACAACAACAACCTTGTGAGTGGGGTTGGGCTGAGAGAGAATGACTGTCCCAAAGCCACCCACCCAGCCAGCTTTCATTTTATTTCATTATTTTTTTATTACATTTTTATGCCGCCCACATTTTAGGACTCTGGGTGGCTTACAACATGGATAGCAATAGCACTCAGAGGTTATATATTGCTTATCAGAGCTTGACAACACTCCCCAAGCGGTTACAGAGTCAGCTTATTGCCCCCAACAATCTGAGTCCTCATTTTACCGACCTTTAGAAAGATGGAAGTCTGAGTCAACCTTGAGCCTGGGGATTTGATCTGAGAACCTGCCGAACAAATCAGCAGAGACTGCAATGCTGCATTTAACCACTGCACCATTGAGGCTCCTTCATGCCTAAAGCAGAACTAGACCTTACTGTTTCTAGCCTGATGCCTTCACCACTAGACCAAACTGGCTCTTTTACACTAGGCCTTTTTGTATTCGATTTATATGCATTCAGCAAACATTCATTCTCGACACAATCTCTTCTTGTTTCACCACACAAATACTTCATTTTTAAATAACCAATTCCTCCTGTGTTCAATTTTATTTTTTCAATCTCATTTTTACGTAATAAATTGGGCAAAAGTTCATTCTTTTACACCAAAATATTCACTTCTTATAACAAAGGTTTTTCTTGCACAAACTACCTATTACTCACTAATATCTTTTTCAAGTTGTATATTTTAAAATGTCTTTATCCGTTTTATGATCTGTAGAAAACATTCTACCGAGATGCAAATATTTTTTTCTTTTTCTTTTTTCTTTTTTCTTTTACTTTTGGTGAATACATGGACAAGACTCAGCATTTTTCTTGGTGACATTTTTGCAAGTATTTTGTCATTGCCTTCTTACTAGGTTGTACTATGAGAGAACAACTGGCAAAAGGTCTCTCTATTGACTTCCATGACAAAAACAGGAGTAGATACAATATAAATACCTCATTGACTATTCACAATAATGGGCTAATTTCTTCCTCTCATACAAGTTTCTCTTCAGCCCATGTGACTTTAAATCTTTCTTACATGCTGATTAGTACTCATTCAAGAAGTGATGTCTTGCATGGGGAACAAATTGTGACTGAGAAAGTGAATATCATCCAATGCCATATTCCGGAGTGGAATTTGTACGTTCAAGTCACTAGGAATAATATTTAGATGATAACATATCCATGACTCCTAAACATAACTCTATTTTGTCTGTTAAATTGCATTCTGGACGACCTATTAATTAAGCTATTGAAGAATTATTGCAATGCCAAAATTGAACATTTGTGTACTAAAATAAAGAATTACAGCTGAACAATGGGTAGAATACATTTTTTAAACATCATTGCTTCATACAATGAGCACTATTTAAGTCAAATACAGAATTCTATACCTCTATATACTATTTTTTTAAATGAATCATTAAAATGTCTGTATCAAATGTACTATATATTTGAGCAGAGTTATGACTGAATGCATGAAAACACAAGCCTTAGAAACGGTTATCTTACAAAAGATAACGTTTTGTATATTTGATGTTTCAACTCTGTAAAAACAATGCAACTCTTTTGTATTACTAAAATATATATGTAACATTCAAACAACGTCTATGGAGATTCTCAGTCATCCAGGTCATGGCTGTCCCAAAGGTGCTTTCTCAAGACAGTTCTGAGAAGGTTCCACAGCCATCGGCATTATTCAGGTGTCACTGCAGGCCCAGATAAATCTCCAAGTGGCCTCAACAATTCTCAGAGTGCTAATGACCAGATGACTGCAAGGAATATAAATTCTTCCATTCTCCACCACTGAATTGAAGAAGCTTCTTGGATGAGAAGCGAAACGTCTTCAAGGAAAAGCAAAGGAAGTCCAGTTTACCTTTTGAAAAAGCACCTTTGGGATATAAACAATTCATTATGAACACAGAATGATTTTGTCAAGATAAACATTGTCCATTGTATTCATTGGCTTTCTTGTTGATTGGCTGTCACATTCAGGGCTATCAAAGATTTAGGAGTTTTAATGGGAAGTACTGTCCAGAATCAAAATACATGTAAGGATTCATGCTTTGTATGAATGTACATTTCATTTTAATAAAGGTCATGACATCATATGCTATTATTAGGGAAAATATAGATATGGTTCCATGGGTCTGGAAAAGAGAATTCAAACTTAAAAGTCTCACAGGTTTCAAAGTGCTAGCCAATCCAATTTCAAAGCATAACTGAAATCTGTTGCCAACAATTCTGTCAGAATTAATCTATCATAAATCTGTATCTCTGTTCAATGGTAAAGAATTTGAAAATTTTGATTGGTGATTCAAATCGAGAGCATGAGATATGTCTCCACATTTTCTCTGTCTCCCAGAAAAAAGCACTGAGAAGCTGAAGTACTTGGAATGCTAAAACTGTATTTAATTCTATGTTGTGCAGTTTGCATATGGATAGGAAGAATATAGATAGCACTGAATATATAAGATTTTTTTTTTGTATCCCTAGTTAAATATTACCTCATCCTTTTTACAGAAAAACTGCTTTACATAAGACGCTCCCACCGGTGGATCATATTACAAATTTCACAGAATTTAAGGTCAGGAGGAACCATTAGAATAGTCTAATCTCCCTCCCTGCATAGCACGGGCTGTACAGTTTCCACAAAAATTTGCACAGGTTTGATAGGATTAAAGGACATGCTTCATACTTCCTTGCTTGCTGATAATTGTAGGCCAATGATTTGGGGTGGTGGTGGTTAGGTACTTTATTTTACAGAAGAAAATCAGACCCTCCGAAATACAAAGTGTACAATGACTTGTAATTAATATCAATATCTCTTCTGTAAATTCTGTTCCTTAGGATAGTGCCTTGATTGGAAAATAAAAATAAAAACAGGGGCCCCACCGTGACATAAATAAAAAAACATGCCATTTCTACTTTTTCAGCAGTCAATTTTAAAAATCCTCAAGACAGACAATGCTATTCTTTGCCCACCAGAAAAGTCCAAAGGGAAAGTGAGGGGGGAGGGAAGAATCAGAGAAAAGAGAGAGAGAGAGAGAGAGAGTCCGAGAGAGAGAGAGAAAGAGAGAGAGAGAGAGAGAGAGAGAGAGAGAGAGAGAGAGAGAGAGAGAGATATGGAAGAACCATGTGGGGGCTTTTTGCTTACAGCTATGAGACAGTTCTGCACTCTCTCCTAATAACCTTGACCTGTTTTTCCTGGCTCAGCAGCAGCAGCAGCAGCAGCTGTGTCACATCAGCTCAGCATCTGTTTATCAATCTAACAGGGCAATCCTGATTCCTGCTTTTATTCTTTTTCATGCCCCCAATATTCAAAACAACTGCATGAATGCAACAGAGTTTATGTGACCAGATCTAGATAATCTCAGGGTGGAAAATAAAGGTTGAAAAAAGCAGAGCAAATTGGGGAGATGATAGTAGGGGATAGGCTCCTTATGTGGGGTTGAATTTCTCCTTCTTCTTTTTATTAACAGTCAGTGCTTGGATTTGGCTGAATCCCCCAGTACACAAATCATCAAGCAGGAAGAGGGGACATGCGAGTCAGGCAAAAGTCCCAACCTGCTGCAGGTAGCTTCTCTCCTGCTCTCTTTGGACAGCTCCTACCAAGGATGTTGCTAACTTTAAAAGAAAGCAAACGTTGATCGGTGGCGTTTTAAGTCAGTAGTCATTAATTGAAATATGGCAGGAAAAAGCAGCAACCCCTGAAGGTATTGTAGGTCCTTCTCCCCCATTCCCAACACCCACCAGCAGCTGTTCCCCATTTCTCAACCTGGTTTTTTATTCAGGGCCAGCCTGGTTCTTTGTTCCTCTGTTAATGCTGGTTCGAAAGAAGGAGCTGGATTGGAAGGGCAACAGGCTATTTCTGCCTGGTCTGAATCCTTGAAGACTTGCCCTACAGGGCCTTTGGCAGCTATTTAACAGAAATACCTTCTCCTCTTCTATTAGGCCACAACAGATTCCAAAATGAGGTTGGAATTCGGAAGCATCTTCTGAAAAGCATGCTATGGAAATGCCCATCCCTTTTTCTATAATGTTTCAGCATACTTAACAAATGTGGCTTAATTTTCTCTGCAGAGATAGAAACACAAAGTAAAATGTGCCTAAAAATTATTACTGGTGCGGTGAGAATGTGGCCATTTAGCAGCATGCCCAGGCTAAATATGGAAGGAGAGAAAGGGAGGGGCCAGTGGACAGGAAGAGGAGCGGACTCAATTACAGCATTAGAGCTACTATCATCTTGGCAAAAGGCATCCCTCCAGCAGGCCTAACAAAATTAAATATTGTCTGGCCTTTTGAGTACCTTGTTTTTCCTTTGTTCTTTTGCATTGTTTTCATAACACCAGCCATTCAGACTTTTATATTTTGCGATCTTGTAAATTGTCTGCTTCTATTTTCCCCTCATGCATCCACAGACTAGATTTACATTATCTCCTGATTCCAGCAATCAGCTTTAATCCAGTCCCTTCAAATCTGTGATCATTGTACTCTGTAAATCGCATGTTTCATCATACATTTATTTCTGTGGTGAAATGTGAAAATCATCCTGTTGTTGATTCTATATTATTGCTAGCTCTATTCTAGAAAATAAAGATTTGTTGGGAAAATATTGCAATTGAACAGTCTTTCTGATGCTGGAAAAAGTAATTTCATATTCATAGAAGACTAATTTTTTTTCTTATAATTTTTGTCACAGATACCAAACAGTTAGTGTGTCCGCTTCCCTCCCCCCCTCCTTTCTAATTGTCCATGTCCTCCTTTACCTGTTCACATATTTAGTAACCCTATCTTAGAATTATAGGGGTTGGAGGGACTTTGGAGGTCTTCTTTATTCCATTCTGGACAAATGGCAATCTTTTCTTGAAAACCACCAATGATGTTCCTCCCATAACTCTGGGAGGCAAGCTGTTCCACTGATTCATTGTTCTCACTGTCAGAAAGTTTTTCCATAATTCCAGGTTCCATCTCTATTTGACTTACTACTAGCCACTCCTTCTAGTCCTGTCCTCCTGCTTTGGAAAATAAACCAACCCTCTCTTTCCTGTGATAGCCCTTCAAGTATTTGAAGAGAGTTATCATGTCACCCTAAGCCTGCTCTTTGTTAAATTAAATACACCTACTTCCCTTAGCTGTTCGTCATACAGTTTAGCCCCCAGGCCCTTCATCATAATTGTTGCTCTTCTCTGTACTCTTTCTAGGGCCTCAGGAACTTTTTGCATTCTGGTGACCAGAACTGGATACATATTCCAAATGTGGCCTTACTAGGCCTTACTAAGATCATGAGATGAGACAGTGATAGTAGCAAATAATAAGTAGCAAATAATAATATAAATTGTAAAAGATACAACAACATGGTCATAAGTGGGATGAGGTAGGTACTAGGAAGGGTGAGAAGAGTAATAGTAATACAGTCTTAGTAAATAATTTGACAGTGTTGTGGGAATTAATTGTTTAGCAGAGTGATGGCATTCAGGAAAAAACTGTCCTTGTGTCTAGTTGTTCTGGTGTGCAGTGCCCTGTAGCATCATTTTGAGGATACAAGTTGAAACAATTGATGTCCAGGATGTGAAGTGTCTGTAAATATTTTCACACCCCTCTTTTTGATTCCTGCAGTATACAGGTCCTCAATGGAAGGCAGGTTGGTAGCAATTGTTTTTTATGCAGTTGAAGTCTGTGTCTATCTTGTTTGGTTGAAGAGCCAAACCAGATAATTATAGAGGTGCAGATGACAGACTCAATAATTCCTCTGTAGAACTGAATCAGCAGCTCTTTGGCCAGTTTGAGCTTTCTCCCATATTAACAATAAGGCATTTCTTAAACAATGTCTCTGAAAATAACCATATATTTTACTTTCCCCATACCATAAAATAGCATGTCAATCTATTTGCAAATCATGTCCTTCTAAAGTTAATGATCTTGTATTCCTCAGTTCAATCCATTCTTTCACCCATGTTAACCCTGCTGCCTGGTAGTATAATTCCCAATTTGACAATCCAAACCCCCCTCTAATTCTTGCATCCTGTAACATTTTAAGGTTAATTCTTGCTCCCCTCTGCCAAATATATTTTAATATTATTGTATTAAGATCCCCAAAGAATTTTTTCTCCAACTTTATTGGAATTGTTTGAAACAAATACAGTAGTCTTCGTAGTATGTTTATCTTATTGTTGCTATCCTTCCCATTAAAGATAATTGCAGATGTTTCCTTTTTTCCAAATCTGTTTTAATTTGCTGTATTCACTTATCATAGTTATCTTCCTTAATCATTTCACATTTTGCTGTTAACTGAATCCCCAAACATTTTACTTTCTTAGTAATTTGAATGCCTAATGTCTCTGTTAACTCTTTTCTGTTTCTCTCTAATATTTTTCACTAAGATCTTAGTTTTTTCTCTGTTTATTTTCAAACTTGCTACTTCACCATACTCTTCTATTATTTTAATTAACTTAGGTCCTGTTTCTCTTCATTCTTCTAAAATAAAAACTAGATCATCTGCAAATGCCTGTAATTTATATTCTTCCTTTTTTTATTTCCATACCTTTTATCTCCTGGTTAAATTAAATGAGGTGGCGGATCTTTGAGACACTCCTAAACACAAGAAAACTGCTGGATGCAGATGCTTAAAATCCAAAGTTGTTTATTAAAAAATAAAGGAGAGTAAAAAGAGTAAATGGCTTGTTGTGACATGCATGTCTGTCCCTATAAGAGCATGGTAAAAAAGCAAAGCTACAAAGCTGGGCATGAGTTTAAATGGGGGGTTGGGGGGTTGGAGGCCTCTCCTCTACCCATAGATGGCAGTGTGCTCCCTTTGCCCATAGATGGCATGGCACTCTGTGCCTCCACCCAGTGGTCAAACTGGAGTATTACCATGGCTGGTATACATTTTATCTAACACTCCTTGTCTTGTCTAATATTTCTGTTCAATACTTCCAGTATTAATACAAATAATAAGAGGACATCCCTGTCTTGCACCTTTGTGAATGTTAATCTTATCAATCATCTCCCCATTTACCATCACTTTTTCCAATTTGTTTCACATATATTGTCTTAATCATCTTAATAAATCTGTCACCAAAGTCCATTATTTTTAGTTGGGTTAGCATAAATTGCCAATTCACATTATCGAATCTCTTCTGTGCATCAAGAAAAATCAATGTCATCTGCTTCTCTGGATGCATCTCATAGTATTCCAAAGTGTTCAAGATTATTCTCATATTGTCTCTAATCTGTCTCTTAGGTAGAAATCCATTCTGGTCTGAGTGTATGAATTGATTCAACAGTCTCTTTAGTCTCTCTGCAATTATTGAAGCAAATATCTTATAGTCCACATTCAATAATGATATCGGTCTATAGTTCCTTATCTGTTGCAAATCTGAGTCAACTTTCGGTATGAGAGTAATGTAAGCTTCCATCCACGAGTTTGGTACTTTCGCCTCCTCCAAAAGTTCATTAAAACTTCTAACATTGAGTTACCTAGTGAGTCTTGTAAAGTTCTGCGGGTAATCTATCTGGACCTGGTGCTTTCCTATTCTTTTGTCTTTTGATTGCTTCCGTTAATTCCATCATTGTTATTTTTTCTTCTGTTTTTTTCATTGTATCTGATATTATGCGTATTTCAGCCTTTTCCAAGTATTGTTTTATTTTATCTTCTGATATTATCTCTTGGTCATAAAGTTTCCCATTGTAATTTTATCTCTTGGTCATAAAGTTTCCCATTGTAATTTTGAACTGTTTTCTTTTTATCTTCATTTCAAAAGTGAAGGTCCCTTTATTGTCCATTAATTGATGAATCAGTTTCTTTTCTTTCTCCTTTTTCAGTTTGTATGCCAGCCATCATCCTGGTTTGTTTGCATTTTCAATTTTTTTTGTTTAGCTCCTTTAAGTTTCTGTGCTAGCTCTTCTTTTTCTATCAAATTCAGTTTATGCTTTTTAAAATCCATTTGAAGTCTTTTTTGTGGATTTTTCTGTAACTCACTCTCTAACTTTTTATATTCCTTTTCTACAAATTTTTGGGTTTGTCTTTTTTTTTTCTCTTTCTGTATATGGTTTAACCGCCTGGAGTTCCCCTTGACCAGGGAAATGAGGCGGGGTATAAATCTAAGTAAATAAATAAATAAATAATCTGTATCCGAAACATTTTGTAACATGGTATCCTCTTTTTTATTCTCTTTAAAGAAAAAGTCCAGTTCTCTCTCCATGAGTTGAACAAATTACTTTTTTTAAAAAAATTGATTGATTCATTGTCCATTTTAACTTTTTTCTTCGTCCCTTCCAAATAATCTTTATTGGGTTGTGATATGCCCATGT
>JANHGC010003340.1:141325-154337 GCA_027560395.1 Boaedon fuliginosus
CGAGTGCTCTTCAAGGGCAGCCCCATGTAGAGCGCGTTGCAGTAGTCTAGTCGAGAGGTGACGAGGGCATGAGCGACTGTGCGCAGTGCCTCCTGGTCCAGGAACGGTCGCAACTGGCGCAACAGGCGAACCTGCGCGAAGGCCCCTCTGGTCACAGCAGTAAGATGGTGATCAAATTGGAGCTGTGTATCCAGGAGGCCACCCAAGTTGCGAACTCGCTCAGTCGCTTTGGACTGAGTTTGGGTAAAAGATAAATCAGAAAATCTATTGAGTTTTCAAACCGCGAATTTTCATTGTTGATTTCAGATGATGAATAGTAATAGCACTTAGACTTGTATACTGCTTCACAATGCTTTACAGTGTCAGTATATTGCCCTCAACAAACCGGGTCCTCATGTTAATAGAAATGTGATGGTCAGAATTGCCAGACTCTCTGATTTTATCTTTTTAACGAGCCTAATCATAACCGGAGTCCTGACTGTATGCGTTTGCATAATCACGTGGAAGTGCCTAATGTAATGGAGAAAAAAATTGCAGATTTATTTTTTTAAAGATGAAGCATTATTAAATTGAAGTGTGTCTGCAAGAAAATGCATATCTTGGGAGTGGATTAACTGTGAATTAACATTTGTGATTTCAGGTTTTTTTAAAAAAAATTTTTTAGTAAAATATGGGATAGTATGCGGAGATGATTTAGGTTAGTGGCCCCAAACCTTTTGGTCACGAGGGACTGGTTCTGCGGAGAGAGGTTTTTCTGTGGAATGGAGGGGGAAGTGGTTTCATGTACTACTGCATCCCGCAGATAGGGCTTCATTTGTTTGTGTGGATTCTGTCATGCCGTGGACTGGTGCCAGTCCACAGACCGGGGGTGGGGACCCCTGATTTAGGTCACCTTTACCATGATCTGAGTTTAATAACAATCTCCCTTATTTTAACCAAATGACAAAATTAAAAGGATAAAAATGTATGAATGTATGAACAATCATAGTTGCTCTTTCATTTTGGGATTGGATATACAGTAATGTAAATGATAGAATAAAAGTGGAGGATGATGTAAAGAATGGGCAGAAGTTCATGTGATATTGGAAATCAGGTTACTATTAAGAAGCAAAGAAAACATCAGGATTCATCATCTTAATTAGATCGAATAATCAGCTGACTGTGAGAAAGATAGCTATGAATAGTATGAGTAATTTGTGCCAAAGCTTTGCTCATTTCATTTATTGGAAGATACATTTCTGTGATTAGATCTATTTTTTATTATTTTACAGACAGACCGCATAATCCTATGGTGAATGCTGGAGCAATTGTGATCACCTCTTTGATCAAGGTAAAATATGTACAGTAAATATTTCTGACAGTTGCACTGTAAATAGTTTATAAGAAATTGTAAGCAGAATTAGATTACATATAGACATGGGAATTTTTCCTATATTGCTTCTTGCAGACCCATAGAAGCATGTAGTCATTAACACTTGTGTGCCTCTGAAATTGTTTTCAGTGCTTGTTTTTCAGCTGCCTGTTGCTCCCCAAATTCAAAAAGGAGTTTTGGGATACGGAGCAAGATAATGTTTAAGGGGGAATGTTGCTGGTATGTTTCTCTTTCTCTTTCCCTACCTCCTTCCCTTTTAGTTTGAAACACTTTAATAAAATCCCAAGCTGCTTTTGAAACTGGGTTTGATAAAAGTTTCTTTCTTTGAAAAAATTAATATAAATATACCTTTCTAGATTGTGGAATGAAGTATTTTGATGCGAAAATATATTAGACAAACTTTGGAATTTTTAAAATAAAGAATACTACTCACTGATGAAGTTATACATTGAATATTTTAGCAGTTTTTTATATGGAGTTTCATGTTTTGGCAAATTTATTTTAAGAGTGAGTTAGTGTTATGCTTCCATTGAGAGAACTAATTTTTCATTAACTAATTCATTTTATATTTCAATTTATACATTCATCAGATATAAAGTTAAATTCCCTGGCACTTCTTTAATATTAAATATTGTTACTTTTGGAAGTAATAATTGTTTTCCTTAGAAAAATATATTTTTTAAATGTTTGACTTAATTAACAGTGTAGTGTTTTTAGACAGATTTTCACAATTAAAGAATACCTACTGTGAATTGCAGATTATTGTTAATCTTTAAAAGTATATATTTGTATATATTGGTCTATTACTAAGATATCTCAGAAAGAGTTTTAAAGAACATTGCCCCTTCTCCTTAATTTTGTGAAAGAGAAATCAAAATGGAGATTTTAAATATTTGATTATATCATATCTTTATAGCTTTAATTATGAAAGGCTATTTTATTTTTGGCTCATGGTTTTCTGCTTCTGTGTAAAAAAACTCCTGCTTTAAACATTTATCTTTAATAGCTGTAGGTGAAGGAAAATGGCCTTAAATTCGACAGGTAAATTTATTCATGCTTTTTTTTTCCTGGAGATTTAAATAACTTAAAATTCAGCTTGGCAATAAGATTTTAAAGTAATTGATAGGTAGTTCATCAGACAGTTCAGTGCTTCAGTGCATTTCTTGTTCGCACAATAGCCTTTTATACAGTAACCCAATATTATATGAAGAGCACACATGTTTGGAAATTCATTTTATTAAAATTAATGAATTGCCAATCAAATGCATACTTTATTGTCAGGTAAAAACCCACTTTAGGTTTCAGGCCATTACAGTATATTGCAGTTTTCCTTTTTACTGCATGCAGTCATAATATAAAAACACAGCAATAACGTTACAAGTCAGTGCATTGAAATTTTGCATGTAGTATCTGCATGTCTAGCAGACCTAAACCACCATATTGCATCATTATTTGTTTATAGTGATTGTAAGACATTTATGTGTTCCATCTTCTGGGAAGCTATTTTATAAAAGTAGTTTTATGAATTGGGAAATTCAATAAATTAAATTAAAATTAAAGTTTCTCATCTTTCCCCTCAGTTTATTTAAATCTTACTTTCATACATTAGATATATTTTGAAGTGCTGTAAAGTGTGTGACACTTTAACAGCCTCACAAAGTTATAGAACCTAGTTGTCCTTTTTCATAGGAAACACCTTGGTAAATTTTCTCTTTTTAATTAATTAGCGGAAAGCATTTCTGTCGTGTTCAAATACTGGACAAATAAACATTTATGTGCATTTTGCATCTTTAATTGAAGGTAAAATCCTAGAAATTCAGTAATTTACCTGGAAGAAAGGCAATCCTGAATTTATAACAATCCTTCCCAAAAGAAAGAGTAGACTCTGTGTATGTGAATGTGCACACATACACATACATACATAAATTCTGTGCAATACTCTGTTTTCTCACTATATCAACCTAAGGTCCATTTTGTGTGACCCTCCCTTCCTAAAGCCTTATTCCAAAAAAAAGGTCTATATCAGGACAGAACAAAATAAAATTCCTCTACCAATTGAAATTAATTATTTTTAAAAAGAATGGTCATGTATAAAATCCACTTAACTGCCATCTGCATATAAAGCCATTTCCTTTCTCACACTGAAATTGTGGTTATATATGCAAACAGAATTTAGGTGAGGTGAACCTGTGCCAGAAAGCAAAGACCTCCCCTCTCCTTTGCCTGCAAGTAGTGGGATAAGTTTTAGGGTAATCTCCAAAGGTATTAATATTTTTAGTAGGAACTTCTGCTATTATTGATATCTCCTGTTTATCATATTTTATTTCATTCTTATCACTAGAAAGTTGGGAAATCCCCTTCAGTCACAGATTTGCAAGAAATCTGTGAATTAGCTATGTCACAAGTATAGATGATATTTGATAATAATTTTTACCATATTAGTGCAACTTGTTTTTATTTCATGATAGCTTTTTAAATCAACTGATATCTTGAAAATAGCAAAACAAGGCCTGTTTAATTCCACTCATTTTGAATTGCATCCAAATAGTTATACAAAGACTTTAAACGTGAATAGCTAAATCTTATTCACCTATCTGTGGTCTTTTATTTGTATTCCATAGCATCACTAAAGACATGGGTTATCTTGAGCGTGGGTGAGGAATCTTGTTGTTTCTCACTTTGAGATTCTGCTTTCATCAACTTCCATGGTGACCAAGGCTAATAGGAGATGGAGAACCACGGGTTACCCCCACTGTTCTATAACATTTTTCTTGTCTGTTAAAGTAGGTCTTACATGCAGAGACACAGCTGCTCCCTTACATGTTTCTTGCTACTATTCTGGAAAAGGGAGTTTAAGATTTCTTTTTGGCAGCTTGCCAACTAGCTGGCTGGCAGTCTTTCAGTGAATGCTATAACTGGGGAATGATATCACCAAGATGGTGGTACTAAACTTCTCATTAAGGCTGCAGCAGAAACCTTTTTCAAATGCAATTTGACCCAAAATACCAATTGCACTTGGCAAGTGGAGGAGGTCCCATTGATGCCAATAGCATTGCTTCTGTTTAGGACCGTAGCTGAGACAGGCATAAAATTCCCTCTTTTCCTGTGGGCGAATTTATCAGTGAGAATTGTGCTGCCCCCTTCCTCGCAGCCAATAGCAAATAAAAAATGAACCAGCTCTGTAATGTGAGATCTAGTCTAATTTATGGATGCAGCTATACTGGGATTATAAGATAGAAGTGGGATAAAATAATAATATGCCAAATCCAGTCTAATCATCTGGCTGATTATGCAACCAATCATAATAATGTTGGCATTGACAAAATCGCAACCAGTCAATTTGCAAAAGTCAGCTTTACTTGGAATAACATACATCCTACAATGATACCTTTAATATTATTAAACATTAGCCTAACTCTGAGTCCATGGGAAGGTGGGCAAAAATGCCATAACCAGTCTAAACATCTGGATGACTGTGCAATAATGGCATGGCTAGAAGGTTTGTTTGTAAATACTGTAGAGATTACTTAGATCGGCCTTTGATTTTAATCTGGAAAGATGTTCTTATTCTTTTAGTGTTGTGCATGCTCTGTATCATTTTGTTAGTTATGGTCATACATGGTTTCAGTCAATTAAGCGTTCTGGATAATAAAAGAGCACAATAACATAGAACATAGCTTTTATATATTATATTTGAATTCCAAAGTTTAATATATAAGCAGCCTCACATTCCTTGTGACAGTTGTTAACAAAACAATATGAGGTGGACCAGGGAAGATGAACACTTGTGAGGCAGAAAAAAGTATTACTCTTAAGAATTTCTGCTCAATGAAATTAACAAAACAAATATTGGCAAGGAATGGCATCTCAACTAGCATTAAGAGTATGTTACCCATAACATTGCAGGATGAAACCTTCCTTTGATGTGGCGTTGCAATTCTGTTTTAGTTGAGATTTATAGATATCAATTTATTCATTCATTCAGTTTGTGTCACCCCCTCATCTAAACAAGTGTCTCTGGTGATTAACATTCTTAAAACAATTCCTGTCATAAATACAAAATTAAATACCAAAATTAAAATTCACAGCAGCCAAGGAAGATATCACAATTGATATTAACACAAACAAAAGATGGGCTCCTTCGTACACTTTGGGCCCCAGACTTGGGCATAGAATCAGGCCTTTAGGGCCTTATAGATGGGCAGCAGGGTTGGGTTGGGGCCATTGTAATCTCTGCAGGGAAACTTTCCATAGTGCAGGTGCTATGGCAGGAAAGGCTCATCTCTTGGTCCTGCTAATTGTCATTTCCTGGCCGATGATACCCAGAATATGCCCATTCTGCTGGAAAGAAACACCTGGGAAAAAATGGTCCTGTGGATAATGTGGTCCCAAGTCATGAATGACTTTAAAGGTGACAACTAGCACTGATATATTTGGCATATCATTGTTTTTTCCTTTATCTGTGTTACTAGATAAACAAAGTTGAGAGTATTTAATATTTTTATTTTTAGCTTCTTAGCATATATGTTATGGCCATATAGTTATGAACAGGGCTTTTTAGGGTTTTTTTTTTTTCAGTCTGTGGAACCTGTAAAATGTGCTTCTTGTGGTCAGAGATTAGTACAAAATAAAATTCAATAGTTAAAAAAGCAGATTGCATAAAAAAAGAACAAGTAAGCTTATCAATCGGTCATCTATACATTTTGCATATGAGATAGCAGAATTTAGATACATTTAGGGCAACAGGAGTATCCGAAAGGAGAATTTGTAATAATTTATTTAAGCAGGAAATAGCTTAAGTATGGGGTTATCAACTCTGGCTATGTACCAGGATAAAACATGTAATATATTATAGTTTAACCATTTCAATAATTTGCCACGTTGCCACATGGGCAAAACCTTAGAAAGCCATACAATCTGTGTGGGTTTTTTTAAATTCCAGAACCTCTGGTCAAGAGGCAAAGCTCTATTGATAGAAGCTTGGCTGTACTCAAGTCAACCTCTTTTGCCCTTAGTCTCTCAAAGAATCCATCAAGTTTTCATGGGACCATACATAATGGACATAATATTTTTTTCTCTGGAACAGAAATATTCTTCTATGATGTTCACCTCTTAATTCATACGTGGAATCAACTCTGTGCTCTCGGTGAATTCACTGTGTTATTTCTAGATATATACAGCTTAAATGAATGTGAAATAATCACTAGCTTTAAGCACAAAGACGTATGTAATTAAAAACAGCAATTGAAGGTAAACCACTGTTGTTAAACATAACACTTTCTAAGTGAGATTATGGAAGAACTGATGATTAAACTGAAGTGTCGGAAATATGGTGACAGAAAAACAATTTCTTGCAATGTTCTGCAATGCTATTCAAGTATTATATGCCAAAGTACACTATAAAAATCACGGAATATATGATGCTATTAGAGAAGAAAATTTCAGCACTTTCAGTAAAATCTTAAAATATGGTGACTCCATATACCTGTCTATATAGCTTTCTTGTGATAATAAGGAAGTGGGTTTGCCATTTTTAAAATTTTTGTCTCAAAATTATGTTAATAATAATATTTAATATACTGAATTAATGTATGGCCTCCCTTTAAAATATATTACTTTTTCATCTTACTTGCAACTAATAAAGGGATTGTTGCTTTACTCTACAGAACAGCCCTTTATTTTCTTATATAGATATAAATACATCTGTATAGAATTGAATCAAATAGAATGATATAAATTGTATAATAAGACACGGTGTTTTAAAGCAGTGCTTCATTGAACAAATCACCAGGATTCAAATATAGCAAGTCTAAATAATAATTCAGAAACAACAGGAAACGGATCCATAGCTGAAGTGATATTCAACCTAACTTCAGACAAGACACATTTTAAATGCATGTACAAAAAAGTACAGTATTAAAAATGAAATACAGTACAAAAATTAGACGGTGTAGTCCTGTGTTACTGAAATGTTCTAGCCCATAGCTACAAAACCATTTTTAATTGGATTTGAGGCTTATTTCTGTGCTTTAAATGTTCCAACCAACTAAGGTGAATATAGGTCACCTTATACCAGTGTTTCCCAACGTCAGCCATTTTAAGATGGGTGGACTTCAACACCCAAAATTCTAAGATGGGTGGAGTTGAAGTCCACCCATCTTAAAATGGCTGACGTTGGGAAACATTGCCTTATACAGTATATGGTAAGATGTTGGTGTCATTTCTGTAGAAGGCTCCAGTATATATACTGTCTTCTGATACGGAAATACTACCGTATAACTCCAACATGCCTTTTTATTAGAGTGGTGATTTAAAATACTGATAGGGTAGGATATATACTATTTTACTATAATAAAACTAGTTTGTTGAATAAGTGACTCTTCAGATATAAGTTGACAGTTTAGAAAATCTACACTAATAAATCACATGACCTGCTTAAATCAGCAGTACTAACCGCAAATAGTACTAAGCACAAATCTTAATATAATTTGATGTTTGGTATATCTCCATACTACTGACCTAGTATCTTAAAATTGAAACATATATAATTATTTTATTATTTTTAAGTTCTGATTGCATGCTGGTAGAATTTTGGCAGACATAAAGTATCCCTACTTCTTATTCAGTATTGACATGTGTATAATTATATAAAATATGCATGTGTGATGTGTCATTGGATTGTTACAGTCTTAAAAAATTTTGTGTTCCGAGCCTTATATTTTGTATATACACAATAGTGTGCATATACACATAAATATACATGCGAGCATGCACACTATAAGTGTATATATGTATATATTATGTTTGTGAAGTTAAATATTGCATGGGACATTTGTAAATGGATTAGTTGCTTATAATTTTATAAGTAAATCTCTACAGATGGGAAAAGTAGCCCTTCCAAAATAAAAGTGCCTTCTGTTCTTTCTCATATTCCATCTTCAAACTGAAGACTTATTTTCCATTTTGTTAAGGTGGGGGTGTGGGAAAATAACAGTTGCAATATTTCGTATCTTGTTTTAATGCTGACTTTACTTTTATTTGTTTTCCTTAAAGAAAAATGTATCCTGACCAAATGAAATGACATTGTTAAGAACATGGATTTTAGGTGCTATTGGAAAAAAAATCCAATATTTAAATGTTTAAATATGCTTATTCATACTTTTATTATTGGAAGTGTAAAAATATACTGTTTTCTTGGGTATCAAAATACTCTGGAGCTTAAAGCCAAGAAAATTCTGAATATGATAAATGCTGAAATAAGTTTGCTTTGCTTATATGCTCAGACTCGTGCTTGGTTTATTGATTCTGCTAATGGTGTCAAAATAATGAAGGCTTTGGGTTTTATTGTTCTGGGGTTGGGTTTTTTGTTTTTGTTTTTTTGAAGGGTGGGGAAAGAATGCGGTCTTGCATTAAGCATCTTTCTCCTTTTGTCAGATGTAGGGGAGAAATGCAAAACTTGTTTCAGTTTAACTGTTTTAACAATGCAACAATGATCAGTATAGCATCCCATAACTAATGCCAACCTCCTCCCACTTTCCCAAGCAACATTCACTGTGCATTTAAAAGGTTTTTGTGGTTTAAATGTTGTTACGTATTTTACAGCATTAGGATCTATGGAATATTTTGACAACTGCAACAGTTCAATGAAGTTGGTAATTTCTTCTTTTAATTATTTTTCATTGAACAGATTTGGAGTTACACTTTTTTTTTTAAAAAAAGTTTGTTTTTCTAATGCTTTTTCAACACATTGCATAATCTTTTAGCATATTAAATAGCCTTTGACTCTATGGGTAGCAGCATTTTAGTTTGATTGATGTTGACACAATAGTATGGTATTCTTTCAGCTGGTGAGCATACGTGAATGACTGTACATCACTAGATGAGCTGGTGCTTGTGGCTTCACGGATTGTCTGCAAGGTCCTAATCCACTGTAGAATGGGAAATGAGACTGGCTTTATACATTTCATTGAGTAGAATGCTGGTACATACAGGCTTCAAGGTTCCCCCCCCCCCTTAAACTAACATTGTGAAAGTAATGTTTCATGGATTGTTTAGCTGAGACTTTTAAATTTGAATTTGTCTGCTTTAAAAAAAATGGTAATTCCAGTAAATACTTGTCTAAATGTCTAGCAGCTTAAACGTTAGGGACACAGATAAAACTGCCAGAATATTCTTATAATAATCAACGAAGTTGGTTTGCTGTATCACGCTAATCTCATTTAAAAACAAACAAACCCACATCTACCTTGTTCAGTCTCATCTCTATAGAACCTTTTAGCTATGATTTCATATTACTTATTTTTGAAATTTTGGATCAGGAAACCTAAATGTTTCTGAAATTAAAATAGCAAATGTAGAAAAAAAGATTGCACATGCTCTTTAGGGTATATTATTACTTGAAGAAGTATCCTTTTCAGTATCCAGATACAAATATAACAAGATTTGATCCTCCAACCTCAGTGTAACCATTTAAGCCCTTTCCCACTTTGTGTTAAAGGCTTGCTCCCTCCCAGCATAAATTTTATGCAGACTCTTTGCTTCAGTCAAGGTTCATTAATACACAAGCATGCCTATGTGCACACAATTTTAAACTGTACATGTTTACTATAGCAATAATCAATTTATTATGTTTTCTTAATACAATCCTTTGAATTTAAGAGCAGCATTATGTTTAGCAGTCTACCAGTCTCTGTGCTACCAAACTGGGAGTCAGTAAATATTCATCACTTTGTGATATTCTTTCTACTCTTAAGTGTTCAGTTTTGCGAACTTAAAAAAATGAACATTTTTGTTATCCCAGTTTGTTAACACTGATGGCTGAAATATAAAGATACTTATGGAAGGTTTATTTATTTAAATCTGTACATGCAGATACTCCTATCAGCATATTTAGTCATACCCAATCTTTATTTTAATGCAGTTGTCTTATTAGTTCTACCTATCATTTAAAATGGTTCTACCTAGCATTTAAAAGCTACCTCCACAAAATAGTATTAATAGTATTAATTACAAATAGCTTCTAATTCAACAAAACATTTAAAAAATCATGGAAAATTAATGCACTCACTGATTCCATTTCAAATAAAACTAGATTCAGCTCTATTGTTTTACATTGGTAACATTTTTAACAGGCAATGTTAAAGTATTGTAATGCTTTGTATAACAATTCAGTAATCTAACTCTAGGTATATAGACTAACAAATAAAACTTTAGTCTAATAATATATAATAGCATTTAAGTAAGAATGAAACAAATTAATCTATAATTAAAGTTTCTTTGTATAAATAAACTTTGTAAATGTGTCTTCTTTCCTTTCAGCAAGGAGCAAATAATGCTGAAAAGTTTGACTATGTAAGCAAATCTTTTAATTGTTACCATTTATTTTCTGTAATTTTAAATGTTACAAAATAGAGTGTTGCTTTGTCCCATATTTTAACTTTACATCTTTTTATTAACTGAACTCAAAGTCGCTTGAATTGGAATTGGATTCTACTACTAATTGCAAGGAACAATTTTATATTTAAAACATATTATATTTAATATAATTTATATTTATAAACTATAATGTAGCAACACTGGGGGAAAGCCTCACTCATTTTTACAAGTGTTTTTTCTCCTATGTGAAATTTAGAAGCATTTGCTCTCCAGTTTTAAACTAAAAACTGGGATAACAAAAATATGTAATTGAATTTCCACTAGACTAAAATGTGTGTAGCATTTTAGCTGAAATTAAGATAAAAATATTAATTTCTAATTTAAGCTAGCAATTTTATTTTAGACATCACAGTAAATCGTAATTTATATTAAAGCAGAAAATGTCTTCATTCTTTTTTTTGAAATATATTTGTTCTTACAGAATGACAGCATTGCTTAATATCTAAACCTAACTGAGTTACTTGCACTGAATACTTACTACGAAGTGATTTTTGGTACATTTTGAAAAAAAAATAATCCTGTTTCCTTAGGTGATGCAGTTCATGAATAAAATGGCTGGAAATGAATATGTCGGTTTCAGTAATGCCACGTAAGTATGTTTCCTAGATTAATTTTGACACTACAAGCAATACAGTAGTTAATATTAATGCTCTACATATTTTATTTTATTAGTCAAATCTTTGCTTCAACTAAGACTTTGGGCATAGGAGAAATTTTTCCTTTATGCTGGATTTCTGTAGAAGCGTCAGGGTTCCAAGTAACCCTGAGGCTGGCCTGACTGAGGCCATTTTGAGACTTCAGTGCTGACGAGAAGTACTGCACCTTATGGCATTGTCTCTTCAAAAAACCAAGGGAAAAGGGAAGAAAAAAATCTTGCTCCACTGAGTTGAGGATATGGGAGAAAGATAAATTATTTCTCTTCTACAGGTTTGATTTTGCTAAAAACATCAATTTTGCCTCACCATTGTTGCCCCCTTCAAACAACCATGTAGAGAGAAAGTAGTAAGTTATTTCTTCCCCTCAAAAGGTTTATCAAGAAGCAGCACAAGGCATGCTTTTCTGTAACAGTTCAGCTTGTAACACTGCAGCATGAATTTGCTGGGTAGTTTCTGTCAGTTGGAGTATGACGGTTAACTTTCTGACTTATATTGCATTCCTATGTTTCACTTAACATCTAAACAAGTTCTATTGTATTCTCAAGTAGTTATGATAGATATATTATCAATATTTTACTTCCATTGCTGAATTGTAACTTAATTTATAAAAATTGTTTAGTTTAACACTGAGTAGCTAATGCAATGTCCTTTGCATTGAGGTTTATAATATGCAACGACATTAATCTGTTCTTTTTAATGTAATTTCCACACAACAATAGTCTGTGCCTTCCCAAACTACATACGTTGCTAAAGTTAACAACAATTTTAAAAAACAAATATCCCACTAATAGCGTTGTTAATAAGTATTTAGTGTTTTGATATCCATTTCTCTTTTCTTTTCTCCCTTAGATTCCAGTCTGAAAGAGAGAGTGGAGACAGAAACTTTGCAATAGGCTATTATCTAAAAGAGAAAAAGGTATGCTTTTTAGTTATATTTACTCCGCTTCCTTAAATGTAATGTCGATTGAAAAAAACTACAAATAACGTTTTGTTTCTTCATCGTGACAATAAAGGTAAATACGATATTGATATAATAAAAATGCAGTAATGGTGTTATCCTTCCATTTTGATATCTGTGATTTACCCAAATAGATATGTGCCTGTACAAAGCCTTATGTGGAACAGAAGCATTTGATGTGTATACGACTTCTTGCATACATGTTACTTAGCATGGCTTGCACTGAGCCCTTCAGTTTGTTTTCAACCAATGTGTTTCCCAATCTTTCTGGATCTTATAGAGTTGTTTTTGCATCTAGTTGCAGGTTCT
Organism: Boaedon fuliginosus; assembly: GCA_027560395.1. NCBI lineage: Eukaryota > Metazoa > Chordata > Lepidosauria > Squamata > Lamprophiidae > Boaedon > Boaedon fuliginosus. The sequence goes on from JANHGC010003340.1 coordinate 154,056, forward strand.
CTATATTCAGCATTATGATCTTTAGCAACCTCTTTAAAAATGCCAGTGCTGAGGGAGCCAGCTTTTCCTTTCATGTGGGCATAAATTGTGTCTTTTTGCTTCAGCAAATATCTTGTTTTGGATATCCTTCAAGAGAAATCTTGTATCCAAAGCCTAGCCTGATTCACTACTCTACCTCAGAAGTAATTCTCTGGCAAATCTCGGTGAGAGCCTCGGTGGCGCAGTGGTTAAATGCAGCACTGCAGTCTCTGCTGACTTGTTCAGCAGGTTGTCAGATCGAAT
>JANHGC010003340.1:156896-168287 GCA_027560395.1 Boaedon fuliginosus
TATTGTGACTGTTGCCGCCTCGAGTTCCCCCTTTGGGGTGAAGAGAGGCGGGGTATAAATCTAATAAATAAATAAAAGTATATATTAATGATTTAAATTGTGCATTCATTTAGGTGGGTCTTCCTGCAAAATCTGGAGTTGCTGGTGGCATTCTCTTGGTTGTTCCTAACGTTATGGGCATGATGTGCTGGTCACCTCCGCTGGACAAAATGGGCAACAGCGTTAAGGGGATACACTTTTGTCATGTGAGCAAGTCTTCTTACTTGAATTGTTACTAGTCTGTACTACAAGTACAATGATCGTTAACATTTATACCTATCTCAGTAAAGGTAGGGAAGTTTGCATTTTTCTTGAGCAGAAATGCTTATGCCTTCATTGTTAGAATCAACACAGATAAAAGATAGAAGATTTTTAAAGCAAAAGGATGGATAATTACGTACCCCAACAAGCTACACACTAAGCAAAAATAAAAAAGGAGGTGCATTTTGAAAGTGGAAGAAATCTTGACAAAATGCATGCATTTCTTTTCAATCCTGATTGCCAAAATATTTTTTTTCTTTTTGTCTCCCTAAATTTATAAAACACTTACTGTTCATGTTGAGAAAGGACTTCACTTAGAGTTATGTGTAATCAGTAATATCAGAGTGTAGCTGAATGAAACAGTCAATTGTAAATTAGAATAGCAATAGCATAGCAATAGCATTTAGACTTATATACTGCTTCACAGTGTTTTCAGGTCTCTCTAAGCGGTTTATAGAGTCAGCATATTGCCCCAACAATCTGGGTCCTCATTTTACTGACCTCAGAAGGATGGAAGGCTGAGTCAACCTTGAGCTGGTGAGACTCGAACTGCCAAATTGCAGGCAGTCAGCAGTCTGCAGAAGTAGCCTGCAGTACTGCATTTTAACCACTGCACCACCACAGTTCTTGATAGTATACATGAGTATAAATATAACACAATGATGTTTTTACTATTGCAGGAACTGGTTTCTTTGTGCAACTTTCATAATTATGATAACCTGAGGCATTTTGCAAAGAAGCTTGATCCTCGGAGGGAAGGTGGTGATCAACGAGTAAGTTGAAAGTATTTTATAAAATTAATGTGTAACATGTACATTATGCATAGCAACGTCCAAATAGGATTGGTCAATGACATGTATTACATCAATACTCTTGAGTTGTGAGTGTTCAGATACAATTCAGGCCACATCTGAAACATCTAGAACTACCTACTAAATGCTAAACTATATTACATTATTCACTGGCTTTTACTGTTTGCTTACTTACAGGTAGTCCTCGACTTACAAACCATGATTGAGCCAGAATTATGGTTGTAAGTCATGGCAGTCATTAAGGAACCTATCGTGTGACTGCACCCAATTTTACAACCTTTTTTGTGGCAGTTGTTAAGTAAATGCCATGGTCATTAAGCAGATGCTATGGCTGTTAAGTGAATCCATTGTACCCAATGGGCATATTTTTTTTTTGCTGGAAACTGGAAGCAAATGTTAGTTTCTGGCAAAAATCAGAAATTGTGGTCATATGACTGCAGGATCTTGCACATGGCCGTGAATGTGGGCCAGTTGCCAAGCAGCCAAAATGCAATTGTGTTGCAACTTTGAAACGTGATTAATAAGTAGGATCTGGGGAGGTCTGTCGTAACTTCAAATGTAAGTCTGACTGTCTAGTAATAAAGTGGCATTTGACTGAAACTTAGTTTAATTTAGTGAAATAATTTGTATTATATTAACATACTTGACCGTACTATATTTAAACTATCCTTCAACAAATCTGAGAACAGTTCATGTATCCTTTTTAGAGGGACTTAAAAATCATCCTGAATAAAATGCCATGATGCAAAGCTAGCATATTCAGCAGTATATTTTCACTTCATAAAAATTATGGAACAAAGTTTTTTGTTACAGATTTTGATCTTACAAGAAAAATAAAAATATATATTTAATACAGATTACTTTTATTTTAATAACATGTTTGATCCACATATTAGCAAGAAAATATCTCCAGTACTGTTCTTGACTCTCAGAGTAGCAGTGGGTAATCTCTTGCTTGTTGCTGAGAGGCTTCTTCGTCAACATTTTTTTTTAAATTGTACTACAGAGTTTGTATTAACTTTCAAACATGTCAGTCAGCTTACTGTTCTGACCATGCTCTGATCCTCATTGAAAAGAAATCTGTATTTTGAATGGCATTAATATCATTCAAAATACCAGGGTAGTCATTACATAAGACTTTGGAATTCCATTTGGACTGTAGAATGCGTAAGTTCACAGACAATTTTTGTTTTGCCCCTTGGATCGAGTTTGGGCTGGGGGGAAAAGATTGGAGCTTAGAATTTTGACCTTGTACAGTTAACATGTTTCAGTCCTTTACTCATTTCTCTAACACTTTTGGTAAAGCTTTGGCCTAAATAATTATTGGCATAGCAGTTTGAAAACCATCCTTATCTAAGATAAAGGGAAGGCTGAATTGTCCGACTTGAATTAAACTGGGAGAAGCTGGATTGTTGGAGTGCTGTTAGCAACTCAGTAATTAATAGAATCTCAGGAATTCTACTTTAATATGAAAGTTGCTGTATGGCTAAGGAATACAATTAGCATCCCGGTATAAATGAAGTGGGTTAAAGGGGTCTTTCTTCCCTTTCACCAAATTAAATAAGTTATTTACCGTGGTTTGAAATTAAAAAGTGTGTGGCACAATAATGTCAGGTTGAGAGAGATCTCTGAGAACCAGCAAGTGCTAATTGATTAGTAAAAATAATGCTAGAATGTTTTATTTCATTGGTAATTTAATACATGCTATATGTTGCTTAAACAATTAGCATTCCTTTGGACCACTGGACTATGAGAGTCTTCAGCACGAACTTGCATTAAAAGAGACTGTGTGGAAAAAAGTGTCACCCGAATCAAACGAGGACATCTCCACAACTGTAGTGTATAGAATGGAAGGTCTGGGAGAACAAAACTAGTGCGCTGGGCTCTAGTTTCAGAGAGTTTAATTTCATTTTTAAACACACTCCAGTTTGTCTAGATTACACTCTGTCTAGATTTTATTACAGTGGGTTGTAAATATGCTTGTGACACCCCAAATTGGTATACACCTTATTTTATACTAATTGCTTTAATAATTTTTTCCACAAAGCAATTTGAAACGAAACTGAATGTGTGCTATTTAAACTTGTGTCATATTTAAGGACTGAATTGTAAAATGGGAATTTTAAGGGGTGCTGTAAAAGTGAGAAATCTTGCAATGCAAGCAAGACGCAACGAGCATCATTGTTAACCAAGAACATGGGAGCCAAAGATATAGGAAAATTTAAGTCCTGGATCATAAGTAAATATTTCTTTTTATTGTTAATATATTCTAAAAATTACCTTTTTTTTTTTATGAACAGTGTAAAAACGTGATCCCATTTATTCCAATTAAATTCAGTTAATTTCAGTGTAACCGAATGTAAATGAAGTTAACTGTTCATGTACTGTTTTGCAACACTGACAAAAGAATTCACAATTTTTATATAAAGCATATTGGTAAATTTATTTAATCTTGTGTATAAATATCAGTTTGTTACTATATAAGGTAAGAAAGTCACGTTGGATTAGACAAAAATTCTAATTCTAGGATTCTGGTTTTTTCAATGGCCACTTAGCATCCTTTTGCAGTTGATATTGTAAATCATTCTACTTCTGCTATAGAAGGTAGTGTACAGCCATTAGGACTAGCATCCAGCTGATAGCCCCGTTCTTCATGAATGTTTTTAAAACCATAACAAGTTTATGACCATCCCCATATCTTAAGAAATAAATTCCATGGTACAAGTGCTCTGTGAGGAATCACTTCCTTGTGTGATTGGTGATCTTGCTTTCTGATATTATAAAAAGGAAGAAATAAAGCTTTTACCTCACTGATTTTTATACCCTCTTTATTTTTACACTCCTTTTATTTTTCTAAGCTGAAGAACTTACATTTATATAATATTTTATACATATTACTCTATTTCTTTGTAGGAGATTGATTTCTTATAATAAATGTAGTGGTGCGTTAGAAAAATGTACTTTTATTGAGCCTTCAGGTTCTGAAAAAATGATTGTCTGATTTGTTTAGGCATCAAAAATTAGATACAAAAGCTAGTTTCTGCCAGTCAAGTCATTTGTGATTTCAGTAGCTACAACCCTAGAAAATTAGTGCCCAGCTGTAGATGAGGTAAGGATATGCTCAGGATCCACTGCCAAAAAATTCAATTTATTTATTACATTTAAATGCTATCCATCTTTTCATGGGGCAGAATTTTAATACAGTTGCTTCTGTGGTAGAAACCTATTGTGCTGCTGAAGGATAGATTTACACTGTCAACCAAGCAGAATATGAATTACTGTGTCAAACTTTAATTTCAGCACAATTTGAGGGGAGAATCATAAATTCAGTAGCCTAGAAAAGAGATTTTTTTTTCACTTCCTAGCATTTTTCCATAAATGCAGGGATTGATTCCCCCCCCCCTTTTTTTGCATCAACTGAATATTCATGCATTTGGTCATGACAGGCTTGACCAGCTGGCTTGTCACTTGAGCCTAATCAGAACTGAGAGAGAATGAATGGCTCAAACTCATACAGCCTTATGTTTTCATGGCTAAGCCAGGATTAGCACTCATAGTCTCCTAGTTTCCAGCCTGGTGCCTTAACCACTAGATCAAACTGGATATCATTTGATTAGGAAACAAGTAACGCTCAATATACAGTAGATAATGCTGTGTTTTATGGACGAACAGTCTTGCTGTGAGTAAATATTCAATATACTCCTATAATAAGCGGTATCTATTCTCATGTCAGGTTCTTCCTATATTTTCTGACAAGGCTTTATTCAACAATATTTTCTTCTACACATGAAAACTTGTACTCAACTTCAATATCATTATTGGCTTTACAAAATCAACATGGCTATGGTATTGGTGGCCTTTTCTTATTTAGACTACTAAATATCTCAGAAAAAAAGTAGGAAAGAAAATAAATCTTAGCATGTTCTAAGCCAGGAATGGGGAATCTGTGAACCCTTTAGATGTAGCTGAAATTATAACTTTGTAACATCCCTTACATTGAGTAATGCTGCCTTTCTTTGGGGTTATTGTAAACCAGTAACTTGGAAGTAGCGAAGTTTCTCTGTTCCTAGCATGATAGATTTGGAAGGGATGAGAAAGATCCTGTAGTCCAGGTCTCTGCAGTGCAGTTCCAAGATCCTTGAGAGAGAGTGTTGTCTGACTAAGAGCTCATAACCTTCATAGGCAAACTATTCCATTAATGTACAATTTTTATTTTCAGGATTTCCCCCCCTTACATTTAAATAACAGTTGGAAGTGCAACTTCTATCTAGTCCTGATTTTTGTGGCAGTGGACCATCTTTCCTAAAGCAATCTAGAGTACTCTTTCTTGACTCTGCCCTAATAGGAATGCCTGCATTCCTTGCATTGTTACTTTTGTTGTTCTCCTCTTAAATGTTTGAATGTCTCTGTATCCTGGAAATAATGATGCCCAGATTTGTGCACAGTAGCCAGATTGGGTTCATACCATTGCAGAGTAGAGGAGAATAAGGATGTCATGTGCCTTGGGTACAATGCTTCTTCTAACATACTCAGACCTACCTTGGCCTTCGTAACAACTGTCACACTGTTGTCTCATGTTCATCCTGTTTTCTGATACCATGACCAAGCCCTTTTTGATGGGTTCTTCCAAGCCATGAATCCCCCGTTGTGTATATGTGCTCTGCATTTTTATTCCCCAACTATAATAACCTACATTTTTCACTACTGAAGGGTATTTTGTTCATTTCAGCCCAGTCCTCCAGCCTGTCCAGATTTTGCAATCTCCTCTCATCCTGAGTGGTGGCCATTTTATGCCACCTGGACATTTGATCTACATGAGGAAAGTTTGGTCAATACCAGCACTAGAATGTGCTCTTGAAGCACTGAGGAATATAGGAAACAAAACCGCAGTGCCTCAAGTTACATTTAAAGAAGTTATGATTTATCAATCTCTACAACTCATGCTCTTAGAAAAGGATCCATATTATACTGACTGCAGTGCCCAGATTATCATGTTATTGGATTGCAAGTGATCCAGACAGAGTGATAAAGATGAAGCTGATCTGAAGTTGTTTTTAAGTGGTGTACTAGTGTAATTTTTTGCAGAATACTGCTTTTAAGCAGAATCAAGCTTATACTACATATTACTGCCCCCATACAAGTTTTAACTTGCTGCTTTTGTATTTTGGCTATGGTAAAATAATTTATGAGTCCTTGTTTTAAAAGGCATGGTAATTGGAGGGGTGGAGTATTTTTAGCATCAAACTATCAAAACGTTATTTATGGTCCCAGGCCAAAACCAGGAAAAAATTAACAATACAATATAGCAAGAGGGAAATTTAAAAAGTGAGAAAACAGCCAAGAATTAATAAAATGTGGACATTACATTGGACTAAGATGGGCAAATGATTGGGCCATCTGATCTTACTAAAATTCTGCCCTCATAGTGCTTACCGTAAATGACCTGGCCAAAAGTGACCAATGATAGGAATGGTGATAAAAAAATAAGCTGTTTTTTTTTGAAATGAGAAAACCTGTCTGAGTTTAAAATCAAAGTACTCCATTTTAAGCTTGAAAGACTTCCTAAACTATTAAAACAGTCCATTTCAAACTTGATATGGCGTGTTTTGAATTCAGAGGAGTTCAGAATTGAAACATTTTACATCTTTCAGTTTAGACTCTTCTAAATTATATCCATCAGAGAAATGACTACATTCCAGGAGAATTCAACATTAAGGGCAAGGCCTCAAAAATTGACAGAATATTAATTGTGTTTAATCTGTAATTAGTACAGTTTAGTGCATTTGTGTTCATAGCAGAATCAGTTCTTCATATTCAAGCATTTATCTTGTTGTATTCACCACTCTGCCCTTTGACATACTCAATGTTTCATTAAAAAAATACAATGTATTTATACTTTGTTTTATCATCTTTCTATGATTTTTTCCCCTCCGTTTAAATGATTTGTTATGTGTTCCCATTTTTCATTTCAATTGTATGTTATTTATGTACTTTGACCTCATATACTTTGTATTATAATAAATTTTTATTTTAAGCAGATTATTTTGCATTTTTGTTCTTTTTCGTATGCAATCTAAGCCATAATTTGATTCTGAGAATGAAAAGCAGTCTTGTAATGATTTTGAATAAAAATGGGTAAAGGTGAAGGCCCATTTACTGTTTGAATACATTATAGGTTTGGGGTGTTTTATATAAATTGAACTGATTTTTTGTTGTTTCTTTTGGCAGTACCTGCTACCTTTCTTATCTTGCCACCTTCCATCAGCTTTGGAGGGTGACTTGAAAACACATTTGTTTGTGCCTATAGCACAGCATGCTCTTGCTAGGTGCAACCCCCCCCATCCCCACTACTGCTGCTGTTCCCTGGGCATGGGCAGACTGTTTGAAGCATACTTTGTCCAGGCAGAGAAAAATATGCTTGCAGAGGATTAGACAAGCATATATTTACACACACACACACTGCTATACTATCTCAATGCTTAAGTAAAAATGCCTTGCATACAGGTACACATTGAACACTTTATATCTAAACCTATATGTTGATCTTAATTCATACATTTCTGAGACCAAATGCACAAGCTTTAGACTACGTTTGCAAGGTATGATTTATCAAAGGTATTTGCATAAGTAGGTAAGAGCTAATCTCTGGTAGATAAGTTTCCAAGCAGTTTCCAATAGCTGGTTTTTTTTCTTTTTGGCAGAGAGTTTCCCTTTGTAAATCTTTTTTTTTTTTTTAGTTTTTATCTGCCTCTGTATTTTAGTGTATAGATACAGATGATTCTTTTGATTCATCATCTTAGGACAAAATAAAGAGATTTGTCAATGCTTACATACCTTTGAAACTACTCTAATAGGTCAATGTAATTGCAGTAAAATTTGAATATGACACATTTTCTGAATGAAATATTCTAATTTTTTTGGATTCCTCATAGCTTTGTCTATTAATTGTGGTTTACTTTCCCTTTGGAAAATAGAAGGTCTAGAAAAAGGAAATGGGATAGTAGGGGTGGATGAAAAGAAGGTAATATAAACACCTTGTAGCAATTATAGTTTTATCTTTTTCATGTCTTGAGTCATACATGTCATTGAGATTACAATCCTCTACTCCCTTATCCAGGAACTTCTATGCAATTTATAACATAAGAAGGCAATATCAATTATGACAGAGTATTTTGTGATATTACTCTTTTTATTTCAATAAATACTTGAATTTACTCTATATTAGGTTAATTATTTGTTACTTTGCTTTCTTGAATTAGTTATTGGTTACAATGAGAAGGCATTTATGAAATGTTATAAGCACAGAGAAGGGTCCAGTCCAGTATGGTGTAATGGTTAAGGCATCAGGGTAGAAATTGGGAGACAGTAAATTCTAGTCCTGCGTTAGGCACAAAGCCAATTGGGAGACATCGGTCTAGTCATTTCTCAGCCCTAGGAGACCGTGGCAAATCCCTTCTGACAAAATACTTTGCCAAGAAGACTACAGCAACTTACTCAGACAGTCTCCAAAAATTGGACACAAGTGAACAGAAAAGGGGAAACAAAACTCTAGAACTCTCTTTCTCCCAAGACTCTCCCATAGTTATGATGAACAAATGAATATTTCTTACATTTTTGTACTGAGTAGGTCATTGTTGCTTTAATTATTTATGCGGTGCCAAGTGCAACAGGATTCATTAGGTATTGATTGTATGCCAAGAGGTTGGGGTGAAGAGGCAGGGTATAATCCACTAGATCGGCAGCACTGATTTGCAGTGCAGAATTCCACAGATAGAAATACATATTGCTTCCATGTGCTGGATTTTCCGTCCTTATACAAATAGCAAGAATAGCTGCTGCTTGGAAAACGTTGGGTGGGTATCGCAGAGATTTGTCAGGTGTTTTCTTTCCTTCCTATGGTTCTCCTTTGTTGCTACTTTATTTAAGAGACAACTCATGGATCACAATATTTAATTTTTAACAACAGTATTCTTATTGAAGACTAAAGAAGGAAAAATGAGCCCGAACTAGCTTTAAATCATAGGGCATCCAAGAATATTGGCTTAATTACTGGATACAGATTTAACATTAAATTAGACAATGCTTGCAGCATATTTTTTTATGTTGACATTTACCCCTGGAGATGATACCTGTAAAAATCCAGAGAGCTTTCAGCTATTTTTTAAAATATACTCTTCTAAGTAGTCAGCAAATTGCAAATTCAAAGTGGTGTCTAAAGCCCTGCTTAGCACATTTAATCAAAACATTTTATATTATGTTTTTATATATGGTTTTTTTTTAATTGTTGTAAGCCGTCCAGAGTCCTTCAGGAGTTGGGCGGCCTATAAATGAGATTAATAATAATAATAATCAGCATAGTAGATACTTGTTTGAATTAGGCAACTTTTTAAATACAAATAATTTGCAACCCTGAGCCTGGTGGGATTCGATCTGACAACCTGCTGAACAAGTCAGCAGAGACTGAAGTGCTGCATTTAACCACTGCGCCACCGAGGCTCTTTTGATTTTATTTTACATTTATCCTTTTCAAAATTTTAGTATAGACAGCAGTAAATATCTTCTGGCTAATGAAATTGTATTCTTTTATGTGGTCTCAAAAATTGAATTAACTTTTTATATTCACCTCAGTGGTTTCACATGGATTAATGCCATCACTTGCCACCAGGCATTTATGATTACCAAACAATTCATTTCTATATTCTTTAGAATTAGATGGGACTTTAAACACAGAGGCAAACACAGTACACAAATTCAGCTGCTGAAGAAATGAACCAACATTAATTGAAAGCACAAGACCATTTAAATAATTTCAGGGAAATCCAAAAGTGATCTTCAAAAGGCAACTGGACTTTCTTGGTTTTTTTCTTTGAAACATTTCGCTTCTCATCCAAGAAGCTTCTTCGGTTGGAGAAATTTACTGTGGATTGGAGTCCGAGTTATGAGATTTCTTAGAAAGTGCTTTCAGAATACATTTTTCTTCCCAATAATTCTCATGTAGCTTGTTATATATGTGACGATAATATATATGCTTAGTTATTGTATTTTCATGAAACTGCTTTGAACTGCAAGTAGGTAGATTTCTGTTAGGAAATTCATTCTCCCCTCTCCCAAGTATATATACATGTATAAATATACACGTGTGTACACATGTATAAAACAAACACTCCTGGAATCATGAGAGGATCTCTGATCTTGGTATGAGAAGGATGGCAGGTATAAAAATATTTGCAAGCTAAATTGAGACAATGGACCAAACTTGCTCATCACAACCACAACTGGCATATGTTAGGAATGAACTGGGTTTGATCTATCCCCTACTGAATCCTAATTACGTATACAGACTTGTAAATAATCTTTTTAGGTTCCAAGCTAGAGAATAATTATTCCAGGAAATAGCACTTGATTTATAACATAGCTGGCCATTATAATCTGGACCAAACTTGTTTTCCAAACAGAGTAACAGTGAATTTTTGCAGTGTCACCATGTATTCCTCATGTACTGTCTTTGACCTTAGTCTCCTTACATAATTTCTTAAATTCCTGGTTTTGATTTAAGAGGTTTGGTAGATTTTTTTTTGTCTTTCTATGTGGAGGTACAGTATTTTAAATCACAGCTATCCTTCCAGATTTCCATAAAATTTAATACTAAAACTATATGTAAACTAATAGCTTTGCCTTTGTCAGTATGTTTAATGATCAACAACTGTCTTACTTCCTCTCCCATTAATGTGAAAGAAACTGGTTGTCCTATTTGGTACCACAAATAATTATGTATTTTCCCTTCAGCTAAAGGGACACTTGTTCTTGTGCTGCAGGCCTATATAAAAACATAATATATATTGCTCATTTACATATGTTATTTTCAGGATATTTTGTCATATTTACATGAAGTAATTCTTCAGAGCATTTTTAGGCATACAAAAATTGGAACTGATCAGCACTTGAGTGCTCTGGAGTGATCCTGCTGACCTGTTCAAGAGATAAGTTTCTCCTGAAGATGTTCACAGAGGAAATACAAATGTCTGCAGAAGAAAAAGCTTTGAACAAGTATTCATGCATTAGGACTGTTTGCAACACACTAACAGTCATTTAGTGATCAAAAAATCAAGATGGCCACCATAGTGCAATTGAAGCTCCACTCAATTTTTTAAACTCACACTGTAGCTGTCCTCTTGACATTTTTAGCACACTTGACAAAGTTGAGGATGTGTTACAAAAAATTCATAGCTAAAAAAGGAGTCTCACCCCTAAATTGGGAGATGAACTAATACAGGGAAAC
>JANHGC010003340.1:230842-243266 GCA_027560395.1 Boaedon fuliginosus
TCCATGGTTGCCATGGAGGCCATGAACTCCTGTGCCACATCCGAGGAGTCGCCAAGGGGTGGTAGGTTGAAGTTCCCAAGCACCATCAGCCTGGGCAACTCAATCGCCAACCCGGCAATTCCCTCAAGCAGCACAGGCAGAGCTGATGCAACGCAGCTGGGAGGAAGGTACACTAGTAACAGACTCAACTGACCCCCTGAGTCCAGCTTCAGAAGGAGAGACTCACACCTGTCCATCTCTGGAGCTGTGCCAACCCGTGGATGGAGATCCTGATGCATTATTACAGCCACCCCACCTGCCCTGCTGTGGGGTCGTGGCTGGTGCAAAACCTGAAACCCAGTAGGGCACATCCCACTCTGGCCCCAACCAGGTCTCGGTAATGTACACCAGGTCGGCCCTCTTCTCCAGGATTAATTCCTGCATCTGAGGGGCCTAATTTACAACCGACCTGGCATTAAGAAGTAATAGCCAGAGACCAGGGCCCTGAATTCCTGAACCAACGGGCCCCTGAGATGAGCCAGAGGGGTCGGAACACAGTACCGCCATTTCTGTGATTGTTTTCAAGGATGTGGGTTTAGTGGTTTTTATTTCTTATTTATTAACTTTATATAATTGCCTCGTCCACGCTTTATCATGTAGGGGCAATCAGTACTTTTTGGTTCTCTATCATAGACCTAATTTACAGTAGTCTGCTTCTGACAGGTCATACACTGAGAAGTGAAGGGCCACATGGAATCCAATTAACTGTCAATCTGGTGTGATCGACGGATTTTAGCAATCAATAAAAGTGTTGATTTGAGTATTGACATCATTAAAAAAATTATAATCAGGGAAGAAATCTTGTGTAGTGTGTATAATTTTATTGCAGCATACAATTTGTCCTTTCATGTCTACGTGACAATATTTCATAGTGAACAAATAACAGAGAATCTTATATCATCCTTGTAGTATAACCTGTCATGGATTATTCCAAAGGTGCTTTTTCCAAAAGGCGACTGGACTTCCTTGTTTTTTTTCTGTTGAAAATATTTCTTGGATGAGAAGTGAAATACTTTCAAAACAAGAAAATCTAGCTGCCTTTTGGAAAAACCACTTTTGGGACAACCATGACCTGCATGATTGAGAATCTCTATAGACTTTCATGGATTAGATTTCTTCAAACTCACGAGCAATAATGAAACCAGAAGCAAAATTTGTCTATACTGCTATATCTTGTTTTTTCTGTTATTGTGTATATTGAACTATGTCTCTCTTTCTACAGCTTGTAAAAAACAACACCAAGCTTGGTGCTTTGTGTGTAAACGGTACTGTCTCCTTTTATTTTATCTTCTGGGAACATTGATAGGGTGGGAAGAAAAAGACTGGGAGTGGCAGGGAAGAATGGGGTGTGATAGACATAGGCATGGTGATCAAAGAATGACTTGGCGCTTGTGTTTGCAACCTCATACATATTTGTAAGCCTTTGTTTATGATACTTTATCCCTAACCTTTGGGTCAAGTATTTGGAGCTGAAATACAATGAAAAGATGGTGTTAGGCCTGGGAATAACTCTCTCTCTCAGTTACATTAGACATTGATGAATTGGTAGCTGGGGGCTTGTATATTATCAACCATTTAATTGCAGCATGAGTTCTAGAGTCAAATGCAAGATCGATTACATACTTTTTTTGAGGCTGGGAGAGTGGGACATGTCTTCATTTTCTTAATAAAAACAAATGGACGCATTATTCATTTCTCTTCAGCTCTTATGGGTAAGGAAGTAAATACCAGATGGCAGGAATAAGTTTTTTTAAAAAATTTTGGCTTCATATCACTCTAACCTTCCAATACAAGGAACTGAAGCAGGATGGCATTTTATGCCTAATTAAACTTTAGTAGCCCTATTTTATGATTAGCAGTTCCTGTTGTGTGTACAAGAATCTTTTTATCAGTTGCCAAGAAGTGAGGGATTCCACAGGAATAACCATATAAGCCAAAACAATAATAGTTCTTATAGCTTCTTAACTGTGCCTTATATTTAAATGGGTTAGAACTTACTTGGGTTAGAACAAGAGCTGGTTACTAAATAGGTAGAATTGTTCTTTAAGGGAGAGACTCTTCTTAAATCCTTTATCATGGAACTTAAAAAGGTGAAATTTTCATGAAATTCTCAGATAAGTCGCCTATACTGTGTTGGAAGTGAAAACCCACCCCTTTCTGTTAACCCCTTTTTGTTAATGGGCCACTAAGGCCTGGGCCAGTCTATTCCACATAACAAAGATGTACCTCCTTCCAGGCAGAGCCACTTAATTTCCCTTCATTGCACCACCCACCCCGTTTCGACCAAACGTAGCACACAGACAACTTACAAAGCTAGCTATGACCTCTGACAGCAACCAATCAAGATACTCTTCCTGTGCCCCAGGAAGTTCAAAGCCAGAGAGGGTATAAAACCTAGGGACTCTCAGCATCTCTTCCTTTTTTTGCCCAGGAACCCATCCTGTCCATCAATAAACCTTCTTTCCAAGCAACTTCCATGATTCCAATGTTGGAACTGAACCCAGAAGGATATTTCTTCCAACAACTGTCACTGACAACCCATACTACCTGCCTACATTTAGTGAAGTTACTGCATTATTTTCAATCAAATCCAGAAGAAGAAAAAATATGTTCTTGAAAGTTAAGATTAAAAAAACGAAGCAATGCAAGGGTCTGCAATACGTGGATCACAGATCATAGATAAAAACATACTAAGTTCTAGTATAGATGTAAATAGTTATTAATTTCCAATGAAAATGGATGAGCAAAGCACATTAGAAAAAAGAATATGTTACAGAACATTATTTTCTTTAGTGATTTACAATACCATCATTTAAAAAAAAAAAAACAAATTTGCCAGGCCAAATTTGATGGAACGACAATCTTTTGTTTGGAGTGATTTCACAATATTATTTTATAGAATATTGTGTGAGATTGAAACAACCTTCCATATTTCTGATTATTATTTTATTTTTAAACTGAGAATTTGTAAATATAACTGCTTGACCTATCTTCAGTATAATGCTGCATTTAGATATCACATTACACTAAGGCAGGGTTGTCAAACTCAGTTTCATTGAAGGCTGCATCAGGGCTGTGGTTGGCCTTGGAGGGCTGGGTGGGCATGGCCGACTGGGAGGGCATGGCCAGCTTGATGCTACTCCCCAAACTGCTGGCATGTTTCCTCTTCGCATTGGGTAGCCTTGGCCGAAGCCAGACTGGCCTGATCTTCCCTCTTTGCATTGGGTAAACTGGACCAAAGCAGGCTGGTCTGATCTTTCTTCTTCGCATTGGGTAGACTGGGCCGAAGCTACATTGGCCTGATCTTTCCTCTTTGCACTGGGTAGACCAGGATGGACCTGCAGGCCAGATACGACCACATCGTGGGTCGGATCCAGTCTGTGGGCCTTGAGTTTGACATCTCTGGACTAAGGGTATAATGACTTGGAACCTGCTGATTCTACCGTGTTTTCCTGAAAATAAGACCCTTTTTAATTTTTTTTTGTTCACCAAAAAAGGCACCAGGTCTTATTTTCAGGGGATGTCATCCATTGACTAACCTATTAGTTAGGGGCACACGTATATTGGGTGCATGTGTAAAAATCAATCTAGGTCTTACTTTCAGGGGAGGTCGTATTTTCAGGAAAACAGGGTATTATTATTATTATTATTATTATTATTATCCTTTATTCATTGAACATGACAGTCAACTTATTATTATTATTCTTCACAGAGTCAAGTAGATTATTATTCTGTATCACCACAATTTTATATAATTGCTGTTTGCCACTGAAAACTCATTTTGTCATATGTTTGGAGAACCTCCCATGCAAACATGATCTCTACATTCAGTTCCCTCTCCCCTTCCCATTAGAAAGTGTGCTGCTTGCTGGGCTACCAAATTATCATAGCAGAGAGATTTCACAGTTGGCTAATAGCCTCACAAGGACTTCACAGTTTGGTACGAAAACATTATCTATATGATTCAACCGTGCCTTTTACTTTTATTTTACTGCTAAACAATTTCTAAGAATTGGAAGAGTCGGAAACAGAGATCGTTTAAAGAAGCTTTATTTGTTGCCAACTAATGCTTCTTGAAACTCTCTCTGTTTCCAACTCTTCAGATTCTTAGAAATTGCTTAATGATAATTTCTGTTAATCTCTCAGAATAATTTTTTTATTGACTAAACTGAGATGGATAAACCACACAGCATCACACTTCCTGTTGCGCTCTACAGAGAAACTAGCAATAACACTTTACCAGTTTTGCAGCTGATCAAGCCCACTGTGTAGAGGGCCTCCAATGCAAGCAATTTGTTGCCGCCTCTTCCAGTCCAATAACTCTTCTATCAATATGTTATTCACCAAGGCATCAACCTCCCTTACTATTTGTGCCATTTTACTGAGAACTTCCTATAAAGAACAGGATAGGTAGCGCAGTTAGAAACAGTAAGTGAGAATTCATAAATGGAGAAACAACGATCTGATTTGTATAACAACCTAACCTGTGATTTTTTTTAAAACAAATTATTATATAAATCTATACATGCAGTCTTTGTGTTTCAACTTTATAGATATCTTTACACTTTACATTTCTAACCAATCATAATAAATAAATATCTCATTTCTATTCTTTTTATACATCCTATATGGTCTAATACATCTTATCTCTCCCTTGTTTATGTTCTTAACTTCCTTTGTTTTGTTTTTTATTTTCTAGTCAATTGTACCAATTATTCCAGCAAGCGTAAAATTCTGAATCCCCTTTGTTCTTAAGTATCATCGTAAGTTGGTCCAGTTCTGCACATTCTAAAATCTTATTAATCATCCTTCAGTTGGAAGATCATTTTGTTCCCAGTTCTGTGTGAAAAGCAATCTCGCCGCAGTGACAATATGTATTATTAAATAAATTTCTTCTTTTTTGAGTCCTTCTGGTAATATCTCCAATAGGTATATTTCCGGTTTAGCTTAATTTATATAACATGGTTTGCTGTTGGTTAATTTATCACCATCCAGCATCAATGCAGTGGTTAGTTTAAGAAAACATTTGTCTTCCAAGAAAGCAACCTGAGCACAGGAGCAGCCACAAACCAAAGCTGTTTCTATAAGTATTGCTTCTGCTTCTTTAACTTTACTTTAAACTTTAAATACTACTGCTTTGAAAGGAGACGCATACGGGGAAAGACAAGCCACTCAGCCTTTCATCGATGTGCATGTGATGCCCCCAATCCAAGTAGGAACACAGAGGGCCTTTTTTCTTATTACATAAAAAAGACAAACCAGTCAGAAAGTGCTGCCCAGTCAGACCATTCACCACAAACATTGCCAAGAGACTAACTGAATCCAGAGATCTGCATGGCTCTCACCTTACTGGCCTTCAAAAACTCCAGCCTTGGTTTAGGGCAGTGGTGGCGAACCCATAGCACATATGCCGTAAGTGCACACAGAGCCATCCTTCCGGGCACACATGATGGCCTTCTAGTGGGCCCACTGGCCCACCCCTGCTCTATGTCGGTCTGTATTGTGTTGGTTGGAAACACAGCTGATTGTCGGATCTGTGTTCTGGCTCTGGAGTTGTGTGCAGATGTGCGGGGGAGGGTGTGTGTGTGTGTCACAACCTAACCTTTTGAAAATGCTAATAACGGACTGTAACTGACACTCTCATTTAGCAAGTATTCTGTTCAGCAACATTGGAAGTAAGAAAGAACAGGTAACATTTTGCTTGTAATGTCTAAAATGGACTGCTATCTGTATTAAATGTTTGAAATGAACATGCACATACATTTTAAAATGCACATACATTTTGAAAAACCTTTAGCTTGGACAAAATCTCAACCTAAGCTTTCAAAGCTAATATACACTGAAGATTTCAAAACAATGATATTGGCATTGCTAAACAAAACATTTGAAAAATATAGTATTTGGGAAATCTTGTGTTGAAAGTAACTCGCGCTCCAGTATTAGGCTGCTGAAATTCAGCAGTAAATATTATTCTTTTCTTTTTGAGGTTAAGCAGTGGAAGAGGTAGGCTAGGCTCTGAAGGAATGGCCTTCTCTATTTTCTGCAAAAGAAAAACAAACAAAAAAAACCCCCTGCCCCCATCCTTGAAAATGTTTCCAACCAAGCAAAAAATAATAATAATGCAGCTTTGCCCACTGTAGCAACATGACCTGATCATCATTATACCCTTCTAATGCCTTCGAAGATCAAAAACAATTTTGGGAAAGGATAGTCCCAACCAGAAAAAGTTGCTTCTGAAGTGTCTAGTAATTCTATATCTTTTAAATCCTACAATTACTCTGTGTAGTTATTAAACATTTAATGTATGTGTCCTTGTCTAAGATTTGCTGTATTATAGCTATCAAATAGCAATACAGTATGCTGCAATATGCAGTATGTATATATTGAAATCAGTGTTTCTCCATTTTGGCAAGTTTAAGAGGTGTGGACTTAAACCCCATCCATCTTAACTCTATCCATCTTAAACTTGCCAAGATGGAGAAACACTGGTCTAAATATTGACACGAGCATAGCGGCTATTAGGTGGAAAGAAATTAAGCCTTGCTTCAGTGTTGAGTGGAGACTTCTGCTATGTCCTCCCTCCCTCCCCTGTTCCTCTATGAGATAATTTGAGAATTCTCAGTTCTTACTGGGAGGCGACCAGAGGTAAATGAAAAACCAAGTTGTATTGGCTGTTGTTGTTGTTAATTTGGAATTAGTTCTTAATTTGCAAGTAGAAAAAAGACCTTCCAAGATGCCTTTAAGTCAGCAAAGTATATAAATGACAAACAAATGAACCAACCTTTCTCTTGTAGTCTATGGTATTGAGCATTTCCTGCAACATCAGCATCTCTTGCTTCATGAGAGGACTATTTTTGTCATTCTGTTCTAAAAGGAGATATGTAGAATATGTACAAAGCATAAGAGCGGGGAAACCCGTCAAAATAGCATGCGCAAGTAGTTTTAAGGCAGTGTGGTTTCATTTTTTTCCTATTACACTTTTACTTTGCTTCCAATCAATGTTAGATAAATATAAACATGTATCTCTCAGTAAGTTTCCGGTGTCCTATCTAATGTATTATCTCTTACTTTGTCCAAGTTTGTTTTAAAAAAGGAGTGAACCAAAATCAATACTCTGTCAGTATTCTGAATATTTAGTCTAGTTTTTGGGATTTTAAAACTAAATGCCTTTTCCCCCCAATAAAAACTAACCAATAACTGCTTTGTTTGGTCTGAAATCTCTGCCTCTTTTCCTCAGTGATGAATAAACCCAGGTTGGAGAGGACATTTCTGAACAAAAAGACCTCAAAAGGAAATTGTTAAGGACTTCTTCTTGCCCAAAGTCCTTCTTCTCCCATAGCTGAATTTCTAAAGGAACAAAATCTATTATGGTTCTCCTAAGCTGTATGCATTTTGGAGTACGTAAATATGGAAAGTTTATCTCTACTTCTAAATGGGGTAATTTAAAGAAATGAACCCATTGCTGTTTTATCATTAAGAATTCATTAACTTTAGTTGGATTGAACCAGCCATAGCAAAAGACAAACCACGTGGAACTCTTAAATAACCCTGTATTTTCCTGCCATTTTGTTTAAATTTAAAAAAAAAACTTAGGACTGTTACAGCTGCAAATTCACATTTTCTCTTCTAGCCACAACTTGGAATCTTTTACCTGGGCAGTAGATAACTGCTGTTAAATACGTAAATAAAGAATTCTATTAAAAACTAATTAATTAAAGATTCTTCTTTCCCCTATTGATCTGACTGCATCCTTCTGGAGTTCATTTAAATTAAAAAAAAAAAGAGGAATTACTGATGCAAAATATTACAGCCACAGTGTGACTTAAAGATTAAACTGATAGAACATGAAGGTTCATACAGAAATACATACCACTAACTACACGGATACTTATCTCCACGTTAAAATGCAGAGGGGCACAATCTTAGCTGGACTAATATTTTGCTGGATGTAGCCATGCGCCCTAAATAATAGGCATATTGTACTTGGAATTTATTTTGCATGGAATATGTATCAGTAGCAGTCTGAGTCTTAATGAAATCCTGCCCTTCATTCCAAAAAGAAGACTCTGGATGTTCAATGAAAACCTATGGCCTAGGGTATAAAACTAACAGCCAATTTTTACAAAAATGCAAGATTGAAAACCACCATTTTTCATTCACATGCATTGTGTGGGAAAGCTTACCTATGTTGCACATCGTTTTAAATCTGAAGTCAAACTCCTCTTGCAAATCTTCTAAATATTTGACGTCTTGTTCTGTCAGCTGTTTTCAGATTAAATGCATTGAGTAGTAAGTGGATCTAACATAATTCATAGAATGTAGCAAACAATAATGACATTCCCTAAGAAGCTTTAGTTTCTCTGTAATGAAATGGAAATGCTGCAATCGTTATCTGCTTCCTTAGTGGGAAAAGTAGCTGGGATTACAAATCACACTAAACCAAAAAGTGGATTGATTTTTTTACCCAGCCAACCAATTTTAGTCTATTCAGCAAAACACTCTAAATGGTACCCTATTACACTGTGTATCATGCTGCTGCATCGCATGCTGTAGATAAATAGTGCTTCTATGCACGTCTATTCAGAAGCAAAACCCAATTTGTTCACTGGTGCTTATGCTTAGATAAGCATGCAGAGAACTGCAGTCTTAAATTTCTCTTTTGCTTTTAATTAAAAAGTACAGCTTACAGGAAAAACCTAGCTTCAATGAGAGGAGACCAGCTGAATCCAAGAGGGCAATATTGTGCATTTAAAATGATTTTGCAGGGGTTCATAAGCTTTCCCAGCCCTGGATGAATTTGCCTCTTTCCAAGAGTCTTGGTGAAACAGAATTAGTGGGACAGCAGAGAAACCTTCTATCCGTGATAAATTAACAACAATATTTTCAGGTCAAAGCTTTGAACGGGGACATTCAAATGAGGTATGTGTCACTTGTACTGTACCTTAAAAAGGGCAACAGTCCAATTTCCATTATATTGGTATCTCATTCTTTGGTATCCATGGATTTAATTTCAATTTATCATCATACTTAACCCATATAAAAAATTTTGGTACCACTCAGAGGTGGTATTCAGCCAGTTCCGACAGGTTCGGGAGAACCGGTAGCAGTAATTTTGATTGGTTCGGAGAACCAGCAAATACCCTCTCTGATTGGGTGACCACAGCAAATACCATCTCTGATTGGACGACTGCATAGACATGCCCACCAAGCCACGCCCACAGAACTGGTATTAAAAAAAATTGAATCCCACCACTGATACCACTGTAGTTAATCCTCAACTTACAATTGTAATGGAGTCCAAATTTCAGTCCTAAGTCATGATGGTCATACGTTGAGGCACCCATATGACCAACCTGATTTTACAACCTTTTTTGCGATGGTTGTTAAGCAAATGAAGTGGTCGTTTGTTGAGTCAATGCATTCCTATGGTTGTTTTTTGCTGGAAACTGGGTGATAAGGGGTGTGTTCCACTGTCAAGAACTCCAGAATTGGGCTGTAAGTACCTCTTGTGGGGTGGGGTCCATTCTAACTTTCAACAGTTGTTAAGACTCCTTATATGTTAGATCTTTGATATATCAAATATTAGGTGTACAAACTGTAACAACTTGCCTGTGTACTGTTCTTAATTTCAGAACCCTTGAGCTCGATTTTTCTTTGTCTTTCTGAACCCAAATAGTTTTGTAGTGACTTTTCTAGAGGTCCCTAGAAAAAGAATTTTGACAGGTCAGTTCTATCCCACTTAGCACAGATTATTTAATGGCAAGTTTTAGTGAGAGAGGACAGGCTAAATTCAATAAGGTCAATTGACTTTTGGTAATAGTTCCCATTTGTTCAGCTTTTTTAAAGGCAAAACACAGATGTGGGAATCACTTACAAAAAATATTCCTGGTAAATGGAGATAATTGGACTGCCACAGGTATATTCATTTTTTTTCTCTAAAAACAGCACAAAGGAAAGTTTTAAAAATGATGAGTGTTCATTGGCAAATCAAGGTATGTTTAGGAACCCAAGACCTCTGCATACAGTACTACAGAATTTACTTCAAAGGAAAAACTTAAAATGAAGTTCAGCAGCGTATCTTCTTATCTTCCAACTTTAAAAAAAGGACAGGGAAAATACAAATATTTCATGAAACCTCAGTTGATCTATAGCATAGACAGCTCTCATTATTTGCCCAAGTTTTCTGTTTCCAGCTCCTCAGCATCCCTGTTGTACTGTGGTAACCAAAATTGGACACAACTTTTCAGGTGCAGTTTGATCAGTCCTCTATCAAAACAGAACTACCACAAGGCTGCAGCTGAGACTGCAATGACTTTTTTTTTGCAATAGTAACACACTGCTGTCTCAGGCTCGATCAGAGATTCTTGTAGATTTTTTTAATAAATACTATCGCTGAGCCAAACACACTTTATTTTGAGCTATTTGTGCGTGGGTGGGGGGGCGAGGAACAGGGACATTCCTTTATAAGGCAAATCTTATATTTCTCAGTACTGAATAGTATTTGATGAATTTAGGACCAATGTTCCTCTGAACCTTGAGCCAGTCTGCTGAAGTATTAGTATACTGAAGCTTTGCAAATTTGATGGACATTCATTCCATCTCCTCCTCCTCTAAGTCGCCATCATACAATTACCTGAATTGGCATACTGGCTGAAGCCAATACTCTTCTTTCTTCTCTTAAACAGTTCGAAATAATCAGTGCTATATGTAGAGGATTACTTTGATATTTTGCCTGAAAAACAAAGTTATGAAAACATAAGAAAATCTAAATCATATCCTAATAGCAAAAGTCAGCCACATACACTAGTACAGTTATGGACTCCTTACAGAAAATTCAATCTGGGTCCTCATTTTACTGACTTTTTTCCAATTGTCAGGCAAAGTTAATTCTTGACATGTAATGTATGTAATATATGTGATTGCATATATGAAGTCAATTATATGAATCGTAACATCTCTTCATATCCATAGTCTTTTCTATTATTTCTTTATTTTCCCCATTTCATCTTTGTGCTGTTTCTCTCAAAATTCTCTAACAAAAGGTAGACAGACATTCAATATCTGAAGTTTTCACCATCATTGCATCTCCATGCTGCAATAAGTTTCTTACCTGTGTAGTCTTTCATAATTAATACTTATATGAAGCTCACAAGATATTAAATCCTTTAAGGGTGTACAGCTGGGACATTTAACCAATGAACTTGAGTAATTGTGTGCATTATTGAGATGTTAATTTCTGGCTTTCTTTTAAATCTTTATATATATTTTCTTTTATCCTCTTTTCCTAACCTTCCACTCTACCATTTCTGCTGTATCAGAATCAGACTAATAGAAAGGTCTTGGACAGGCACAAAATACAGCAGTAGCACAAGACTTATATACTGCTTCACAGTGCTTTTACTAAGCTGTTTAAGAGTCAGCATACTGCCCCCAACAATCTGGGTCCTTATTTTACTGACCTCAGAAGGATGGAAGGCTGAGTCAACCTTGAGATGGTGAGAATCGAATTGCCAAACTACTGGCAACCAGCAGTCAGCAGAAGTAGCCTGCAGTACTGCATTAATTACTGCGCCACCATGGCTCTTAATATATTAATATAAGAACATAGATGGTGCCCTGTTGAATCGGACCCTTGATCTATCTAATCAATCAGTTTGTTCTCATAGAGGCCAACCAATCATACAAGGAAGCCCTCTAGTCTCCCAGCAGATGGCCTCCAAAGGCAGTCCTGCTCCAATGGAAGGTAGTAAGGAGTTGATTCTCAGGAAGGCGGGGGGTTGTCTTCCAGAGGAGTAAGAAGCAAATCAGTCCAGCTGTTAGGTTGAGAGAAACAGAATTAAGATGTTCCTTTCTAATAGTTCATATACTGTAGATGAGACAGTGGAGTCCCCAATCTGGCAAAATTTTGTCTGTATGTACCATATTAAACAACAAAGAACTCAGCTTGGAAGATTTACCATGTACTGTATCATTCTTAGTTTTGAGCTTGACATATGCTGCCATCAAGGCTAACAGCTATTGATCCTCAGTAGAACAGAATGAATTATCCTCATATATTTAAGATAAAGGTTTATGGCTTTTAGTTTAGTTATGTCTCTAATTTATATAGAACAGTGGTGATATTCATTTTATTTTACTACCAGTTCTATGGACGTGGCTTGGTGGGCATGGCTATGCTGTTGGCCAATCAGAGGTGGTATTTGCCAGTGTCAACCAATCAGAGGTGGTATTTGCTGGTTCTCTGAATCATTCAAAATTGTTGCTACCGGTTCTGCGGAACCTGTCGGAACTGGCTGAATACTAGCTTATTAGGGGCGGGGTACCTTCGAGACCGCCTTCTGCTACCATATGCCTCCCAGCGCCCGGTAAGATCTCACAGAGAGGC
>JANHGC010003340.1:248263-258407 GCA_027560395.1 Boaedon fuliginosus
AGGAAGGAAGGAAGGAAGGAAGGAAGGAAGGAAGGAAGGAAGGAAGGAAGGAAGGAAGGAAGGAAGGTAGGTAGGTATAATTCAGTGAGGTGAACTTGTGAAGGGAATGTGCTGGAAATATTGTAATTCAGATTGGGTTAGTTGGTGTGTTGCATGTTAAGTTGGGTTATTGATGAGAGCTTCTTGTGGTGCTTTCCTATAAAAAGAACTTCAGGCAGCCAAACAAAACCAGATTGAATTTAAGTCTAATTATAATTATTATATAATTCGTAGGCCGGGGGATTATTGTGATTGGTCCTCTCAAGTTTTACAGAGTAAATAAAGCCCTGTTCTTGAATGAAATGAGAATACTGGCTGGAGGATGCACAGGGACCACCAATTCCTGTGTTTTGCAACCTATGAATAGGGGTTTGACGAGCATGCAGTGGATGAGGGTTGGGCTGTTCTGCAGCGGCTGTTCTGCTCCATGCCATTTTAATAAAAGTATCTAATAGTTATGCTAAATAAAATAATGCTTAATGCTGCTTGATTTGCAGACCAATGCTATGAATTGTTTTAAGCGATTTTGTTACTTAAAAGTCCACGGGGTGGATTTACAGAATACTCAGTAAACCAAAATATCCTTTTTTTCTTTTTCCCAATTTGAAAATATAAATGGTTTTTTTTTTTGTACCTGTATTAAACAGTACCTGACCACAAAAACTGACCCATCTTTTCTGGGTACCAGGTCTTGCTTTATGATCTTCGGTCGAGTAATCCGTTAACAATGAAGGATCACCAATACGGTCTACCAGTCAAATCAATCCAGTTCCACAATGCCCTGGATCTGATTATTTCTGCCGACTCACGAATTATAAAACTATGGAACCAGGACACGGTAAGGATAGTGAGGCAGGTCTCCTCTCTGAGCACATTCTACTTTCTACTGCTGTGGCTAAATCCTAAACGGTGTGTTTACTTTCAGTGGTGCCGCTATTTTATTTTGATTATCTTTATTGCTGCTATTCTCCCTAACAGTGGCAACTGTAAATTCTTCCGTTTTTCTAGATCCATTTTAATTTGCTGCATCAATTTACTGTAATTGTCCTCTTTGAGGGAGGAACACCTCCCTGTAAGCCAAATCCCCCGTCTTCTGATCCCAGCCTGTGGTGGAACCAAAAGAATGTGACGTCTCTTGTCTGGGGGGAGCGAGGGAGGAGTGTTTACGGCAGGGAGGAAAGGGGCCGAGGCCCATGAGTGCAGCGTGTGGCTCCCCTCAAAGCAGGAGGTGCCCTCTCTCCTCTCCCCTACCCTCCTAGGCAGACGCTCACTTCTGAGTGGAATCTGGTCCTGGCCAAACACCTTTTTCTTCCACATGAAAGTGTTGGAATCGGGTGTGGAAAATGTTACAGTGGAACGGAAGATCCGCACACTTCCCATGGAAAGGGAGAAAATGCTTTCTTTGAAGGCCCAGAAAAACCACGTCCATTTAGGGAAATGTCTGGTCCAGCAGGCAGATAGGAATTCTGGATGTTTCCTTGTTAGTTCTCTGTTTAATTAGCACTTACTCAAGGGGGACATTTCCAGCATATGAGCCTTGCCGGTGTGTTTGTAGTGTTAAAATCTTCAGCGTCCGTGTCCTCAAAATGCTGGCCAATTTTTTTGTTTTTGCAATCCAGCCACCAGAAAAATACCAGAAGAGTAATTTCCTTTCTCTGTTCTCATTTATTCGCTTTCTTCAGACCTAGCAATACAATTGTCTGATTGACCTCTTCTAAATTCTCTGGAAGTAGCTGGAATTGGCTGCCAAAGAACGAGGGGTGACTTAATGGCTACAGAATCTGCCTTCAAGGGATAGAAAATGGAGCTTGCTACAATCGCCAGCATCCTGATCACAAGCATAAAAAAAGAGAGAGGACCTTGTGCCTCAGTTATGGATTTCTGCTGAGCTAGAAATAGTAGGAGACACATTGTGGAAGGGAAGAGCTACGTGCTGTAGAGAAGGGGTTGTTGTCAACCAAGAGGAGTCTAGTCTGGCCAGAGCTAAGGGATCCTTCCTTTTTCTGAAGAAGGGAGAACTTGACAACCACTTAAATCAATAGAATTAGACTGGACTGTGCCCTTGGGCAATTTGACTATCTTATCATTTGGTGTATGTTGTTTATTAAAAGGAAATGTAATTTGGACATGGACATTTGCTGCTAATGCTCTTTGCATGGTTCAGGTACCAATTTAGTGGATGGATGGATGGATGGATGGATGGATGGATGGATGGATGGATGGATGGATAAATATTTACACTCTTTAAAAAGTACTATAAATTACAGAATGCAACAGCTATAAAAATATGGCTCTGCATAACAGTGGAATTCAAGACTGAACCAATTCCTTCCTGAAACAGTGGTGAAATTGTTCTATTTAATTGCACACACTTCCAAATTAATATTAGCAATATGAAGGCAATAACAATATTTCTGCAGATAATGGTTTATTGTCTGAAGAATCTATTTATTGAATTTATATGTCATCCGTCTCACTACCCAAAGAATCCTCTTTCTGCAGTATGAAATTCTTTACTTCCTTTGTGTGCTTTTATTAAGAATTGTGTGACTTTATTTTTCAGGGGAAAATATTCACCTCTATAGAACCTGAACATAATATTAACGATGTGTGCCTGTACCCCAATTCAGGTAAAGTACAAAAAAACCCCACCTGGATTTTCTGGTCATACAGATTGACTCGTAGCTTTCCTGCCAGCCCAACGTTAGATAAGCTCTTTAGAATTTGGAAGGAGGGGACCCTCTTCCTTCTTCCTCTGACAGCATTTAACCATTGGATCATCTGTTGACCGTTTCAGAATTCTTAACAATTTTCAACAGCGTTGGAGCACTTCCGCTCTTAGGGGCTTATCCCAACGTTTCTCACCTTGGCCGTTTTAAAATAGGTGCATTTCAGCCCTCAGAATACGCCAGCCAGCCATGCTACGCCCCTTACGGACGCCCCCCACCCTCTTATAGAGAGGCCCTGGGCCGCACTGTGTAGGGAATCCTCCGCGAGGCTTGGAGAGAGAACCGGCTGTGATTTCCTAAACACCTGTTCAATTCAAGGGGTGACAAGTTTGAGATTTAAAGACAGACACACACTTTGTAATTATTCTTCATAGAGGTTTTTAATCAGTCCATTAATACATTTATATTATTTATTTTTTATTTTATTCAAATTTGTAGGCCACCCAATCCTGTAGGACTCAGGGCAGCTCACAACAGTAATAAAGCATAAAGCATTGATATAAAACATTTAAAACATTAAACTCCTGTTAAAATTACTAAAGTTCGGTGGTCATGCTAGCCCGCTGGAAGAGCCAGGGCTTCAATGCTCGGCGGAAGAGTCTCAAGTCTGGGGTGCTCTGGAGCTCCGGAGGTAGATCGTTCCAGAGGGCGGGAGCCACTGCGGAATTACAGAATGTCACTGTCGGATGCCTCTGATGTCTTAACAACGTCTCCACAGATCCTCTCTTACTAATGTGATTATTCGAAGCAGTCAGGATCCCCCCACCCCCACCCCCCCCGCCATGTTTGAGCTTGAGGCCTTCCTGATTTAATGCAAGTATCACTCCGAGAGTTCGAAGCTTGCAGCTCGATGGGCATCTAACTGGGGAAATGTTTTCTAATGTCATGTCCCTCTCTCTGAGTCCACATTTCTCCCTGGTTGATGAATTGTTCTGAATTTAAGTTTCCCTTGGCGTGGGGAACAGGAGGGATTCTTCCCACTGAATTAGTCGAGGAGCCCATTATATTCTTTTTAGCCTCAAAGGGGGAGAAAAGCATCTCTGTTGGGTGCCTGTTAGTTTTTGAGTGGGGAAACGAAAATACGAGGGCTGCCTGCCTGCTTGTGTCCCTGGAGCCCCTTCCGTTTGTCCTGGAAGTCCTGGCGCTGTGGGTAAGCCCTTCCCCTCCCTCCCCCCACTGATCCTCACCCAGACAATCTTGGCCTCCTGCTGGGAGCTGCACACGGTTGCGTTTCAGGGGAGCCGGGATCCTGCTGATTTGTCACACTAAACCTGTAACTCTGCAGGAAGTTGATAGCATTTGATGGGATTGGCAGAGGTTGATTACGGTGCCTACAGGAAGCGATGGGTTTTTAACTGCTTGTATCTTTTACTGCAATGTATGGAAGTGATAATGGAGGGTCATCTTCAAAAATTCTTTGTGATCGCTGTATTTTGATTAGTGTTCTCATTTTATATTTTTTAACTTTCTTGTCCAGCAATAAGCACGGTAGAAAAATGAAAAGAAACATTGGATTAAAAAAAAATACTTTAATTCCTGCCAAGATTGTCTTAATCCCATCTGACCCCCGTGTTCAAGAATTAAGTTGCAGACATTAATTAGAACATTTCTTACTATATTGTTAGAAGTCAACTATATGGGATAATGCAAAAATTCAAAAATCTAGATATATTCTAAGTCTCTTGGTTGTTAGAATCAGTAAGAACTGTTTTTTTTTATCCCAGATAAAAAATAATAGGCATTGCTGACAGTAAAAGTCAAACAAAACGTTGCCTCCTTCTCCAATGCTATCAATATTACAGGAGAACAGTTTCTTGTTCAACCATCAGTGTCAGTCTGACTTACGTTTCTCTCTTAATTAACCTGCAAGTAATTGAGTGCAAAGTCCACGTTGGAAGCTGGCAGGAAAGGCCATTCCTCCTGGTTGGGTTAAACGCTCCTCCCTCTGTGTTGGAGTGGCTGCTGTATCAGTGGGCCGGTTAATTTCTTTTTGAAAAACTCTATTTCAGCTTTATTCCCACTAGTAATCTTAGTTAGTCCAATCTCCTCAGATTTTAAAATGGAGGAAAAGTTCTGCATTTGAGGTCAACAGTCTTAATTTTTTTCATTCGCAGGAATGCTGTTCACAGCCAACGAAGCCCCTAAAATGAACATCTACTACATTCCGGTAAGTAACGGTGGTGGTTAAGTGGTGTTTGCTGCTTTGCCTCCGGGCGTGAGACCCGGACTCTTTGCCCTGGATTCAGTTGCAAGCCTTGCGTAAGTTACACTGCTGTTGCAAGAGAGGCGCCAGGAGTTCTTCATGCCTGCTTTTTATTCCCGTCCCGCTAAAATGACCCCGTTTATTTCATTGACGTTGTCTTTTCGTGATGGCGGCGTCTCCGTTGGCCAATCTCAGCAAGGTGGCATTTAGCGCGTCCTGCCCTGGGGAATCGCTGGGAGATCCCAGAGCTACAATTAAACTGGGAGATTGATTAGAGCTTACTGGATCCTGTGGGGAAATAGTTGAAAAATGTAGTATCTGTCTCTGCTTGACACCCCATTTTTTACAGCCATCTAGTGAGACAACTATCCATCCCTTTCAGGGATTGCTTCTCCGAGGGACCACCTCTCTTGAATTGTTTCTCTCCATCCAATACTCTCACAAGGCAGGAGGTGCTCCAGGCCTCCTGGGTTAAAGAGGGCCATTGTGTGGGTGACAAGAAGGGTGCCTTCTCTGTTGCTGCCCCTGTCCTTTGGAATAATACGCCTCCCCCCGGAGGAGCTTCAAGGGTTTCCCCCTCTCTTGGGGTCCCAGAAAGCCCTTAAAGCCTGCTTCGTTTCCAGGCCTGGGGTTGGTGTAAGTGTGTGTGTGTGTGTGGGGGGGCGGGGCGGTCCTACTCTTATTCTTGTGTTTTAGTCCAGGCTGCCTTGTTTATGTTTTTAACTTTTTAAAACTCTGTTTTGGATTTCTAAGCGGCCCAGAAGCTATTAAAGTGGACAGCCATACCAAATTTAAGTAAATGAACGAAAACAATATTTAGCCTCAGCATTTTGAACTAAGGCAGCCAGTGAGACTGAAGAAAAGCCTGGGTGGATTTTAGCTTATGTGTAGTGTTACATAAGAGGACCATCCCTTATATCAAAGGACCTTCATCTCTTCATCTCTCATCCCTTCTATAGCTGTTCCAAATTCTCTTCAATGGGCCTCTTACCTTTTAATAAGGTGGGGGGGCAGGCTGTCATGAGAAGCAGCCTCTTGCCGTGAATCCATGGCTGGAACGCACGGTTTTTTCATAAATGGAATGTGGCTCAGATCTACTCTCATCCTTAGACAACAGGATGACAACTCCGGTCCTTCTCCTCCACACCATATGGAAAAAATGGCCACAGAATTGTGGACTTACACTTGAGTACTAAATAAAGCATTTATTTGAAGGAGCAAAGAGCTTGTGATGCTATAAAAGAGAATTCTGTGCTTTGATTTTCTGCTGCTGGACTCCAGTTCTGTATCTTTTCTTTCTCAGGCTTGTTTATAGCACAGATCGTTTGCAAAAATAGTTACAATCATACAAAATTAAGTGGTAATTTCCCTAGATTTCCACTTCTTATACGTAGAACACTGTGGACAGAGCTTGTCAATGAGATTTTTCTCTCTCTTATGCTGTCACAGTGAAATGTGAAATAGCTGATCATGAGATGCCAACTTCTTTCCCCAATGTGGTGTTATAACCGTAGATGTAGCACTAAATAAATTTACAAAAAAAAAAAAACAGATTTGAAAGGAATGCACTTGTTGCTTCACTTGTGCGTTGCGTGGCCAGCCTTAACTGTTTCCCTAGAAACCTCACCTTCTCCTCCCTGGCTCTTCTTGTGGCCATGCGCTGAACTGCTCTGATTCATCTGCCAATACTTTTAAGTGTGATCTGCCAGACGATTGTTGAGTCTCCACAAAACAGGAAGCATGGGCTTCCTATCTGTTTCGGGATAAGTACTTTCAACCTAAAAAGTAGCACATTGGGCTCATTCACAACAAAGGAAATCCTCTCCTTCCCATCATAACAGGCCGCCTCAAAGGAAGTGCGCGTGGGTGGGCCTGGGCGCGGAAACCGTCCCGTGTGCGGCTCTCAGGAAGTAATTTTGTGGCCATCCTGTAGGATCTTTTAGCGCATTTGGGCCTCTGTGCCGGGTGTGGGGGGAGACCCTGCGGGCCTGATAAGCAGATGTGAAAGTCAGATCCTTCGGTCGGTTCAAGGCCTGGGGAGCAAGGTGGCTCTGGGCGGGAGGGGGCATTTCTGGCAGCAGAGCATGTTCTGCGAAGGGAAACGCTCCAGGCAGCAGGTGGGCTGCGCTTCACAACACAGGCAGGACTGAAACAAAGGAGAAAGTAGAGGGAGGGAAAGATGTAACTGTGATTTAATTGAACTATTTTACTAAATTATACTGCCCAGTTAATATGATTCTTCTTCATTGAATTCGAAATTTCCCCACCTCTGACGGATAGAAGGTTAATGTTGCCTGGCAGGATGGGGAGGCAATCTGGAGATGGGTATCAATGCTGTGGAGGGCGGCATGTGGCCTTCGGCACAACGGGGGCCAGGACCACACCCGCCCGCAGGGCGAACGATTATGGGGAAAAGAGAGGGGCAGGCGGGGGCAGGAGAGCCACACCGGGAGGGAAAGAATTTGGGGAAGGAAGCTGGGGGAGTCCTGAACCACACCACCCCCACTTTTGGGATTCAGCGACGTCGGATTTTGCACGCACACTTTTAACATTTTGAAGAGGGCTAGAAATAGGAGTGATACCATTATTCATTGCTTTACTTCCCAAATCTGACACGCCGTTGAATAGGTTGGGAGCTGGGTGCGAAGAAGGTGTGGCATTTTATATTATTAGTTATAGCTTCAGTTGATGAATATTGGCTGTGTGGAGAGGCCACATCCTTATTAGTAATACAAGAAGGTTGATACCAAAGCTTGGCTTGACCTGTATTTTCTATTCTTTCATTTAAAATAAGAATGTGCTCAGTTCTTAATTCTGCCCCGTCTGTTGTAACATCCTTATTTTAAATGTGAGTTTTTATCCTGAAATAGAATAGGAAGCTCCGCAGAGATGTGAAAACAGACATTGGGATTCCCATCACATTCGGTTTAAATAGAATCCCTCTGGTCAGGAACATCTTAGCTGTATTGGAACAGGAGAGCTTGCTATTTTATGGTCCCGGAGTTGGAAAGACCAACCAATTTCAAGCCAATCTCACCAACCCCCATCCCACTTTGATGTGCATGTGTGTTTGCGTGTCTGTGTAGTTGGGAAGACGTAAAGTTCTATAGGTACCATGAGCCTTACAAGAGAACCTGACCCCATCCACTACGATGGTCCTCACTGTGTCCTGGAAGGTCCTTGAGCTGATGGAATTATACCTCCACCTCTCTATTTTAGAAGCTATGGAGGGCATTGGGTAGTTATACCTAGTGAGAAGGGCAGATATTAATTGTTGTGTAACCTAAGGATGCTGTCATAACAGCTCCTTTCTATTACAAACTAGCTGATAACCCGGCCTTGCTCGGGTTCTCTTTATCCCCCTCCTCTTCATAATGCCAATTTGCATACGTTGCTCCTATTGGCTGGAGAGTTTCAGGCCTCAGTAGAGCTGAGCTTGGTATTTAAAAGTGTGTGTGGGGGTCCCCTTTGCCCTCTTTTTTTAGCCAAAATAGGGGGGAAAGAATTTTGGGACTCCCCCCCCCAGTGCTGATTTCGCAAGCCTAGCAAAGGTTTGTGTGAAATTTTGGACAGATTGGTGCAGAACTGAATTTTTGTATAGAGGACATACAAACCCACAGCTCTTTTTTATATATATATATAGATGTATCTTTTAAAATGTAGACTCATTGGGGTGCTGCTATATTTGACATGGGTCAAGAGATTCCCAAAGTTTTATATTATAAAACCAAATCTATGTGCCTTTAATTTTATTTAACTGTCAAAAAAGAAAACAGGTTATTATGAGTGTGAGAAACCAAATAAATGCAGGTTGGTTAATATTAAAAAGCTTTCTCACGGAAGTCTCTGACATGTCATTCCAACACAGACAAAAAAGGAAACTTTTTTGAATGGGAAAAAAAGTGGACCAAATGATTAAGGGATATGGTAACGAGTGTTGAAATCCAGTATTAAATCTATACTCTTTGCAGTGTTTCATAACCTTGTCAGTTTGAAGATGTGTGGAGTTCAGCTCCCAGAATTCTCCAGCCAGCTCACACATCTTCAAACTCCCAAGGTTGAGAAACACTGCTCTACTGCATGATTCCAATTCACCCTGATGACACTGGTTAAATTACGGTATGCTTTCACGTAATGTAAAATCAATCCTGTGCATGGATGCAAAATTATAACCTCTCCCCCAGTTTGTTTGTTTATTTATTTATTTATTTACTTACTTATTTATTTATTTATTCATTCATTTTTTATTTTTTTTCAATTTATACCCCACCTCTCTTCCCTGGTCAAGGGGAACTCGAGGCGGCTCACAGCAATTTAAAATACAATAAAACAACCATTAAAAAATGTATACAATATATTAAAAATTTACAAAACACAGTCACACACCATCCAACGATCATTCTTCAGGGGGCAGGGGCTTTTGTAGTTTTATAAAAGGTTTTATTAAAAAAAACGTTTTATAAAAGGTCTGTATAAACAGATTATCTGTTTCGGATAATCTGATGCAATCAAGCAACTGTTTCAGCTGAGAAATTTTTCATCACCAGCATGAATTGGACAGAAAATAATCTGTCAGTCTACTTGCTAGCTGTTTGCTCAACGCACGCTGTTTTGGCAGGTTATAAAAAGGAAGCAATCACTTTACTTTTCTACCTTCCCAGAATTTCTGCAACTGTGGGGAGTTACCACATTTGACTCAGCCAACAGACATCTGATTACGGTATTTAATCACTTTCAGGTTTTGACTAATGGCAAACGAAGGAGCAGCATTTCCTTTCCACAGAAAAGGATTCAAAAGGAATTAAACGACCCGTGCTGAAAATAAAAAAAAAAATGATACTGCCCAGAGTTGCCTTATAAGGAAGATAGGTGCATTTTTTTAAATAAATTACATGCATTATTTCTATCCTGCTTTTCTGGGTGCTTCTGCACCACTCATGGTGAGTGAGGCATTTAAACCAATTCAAGGTATTATTAAAAATGAAAATTACAAAGATAAAAGGGTAATGTATGAAAAAACAGGCACAATAGATAAAAATGTCCATAATATTTTATAGCAAATAAATAGACTTTATGTTTTATTCAGATGTATATGCATTTATTTATTTATTTATTTATTTATTTATTTATTTATTTATTTATTTATTGGATTTATATCCCACCTCTCTTCCCC
>JANHGC010003342.1:15612-26181 GCA_027560395.1 Boaedon fuliginosus
TCCCCCCCCAGAGACCCCTCCACTTCTGCCACCAGGTCCCCCCGCAATCCTCCCACCCGCTCTCCCTCTTTCCCGCCACCATAACCCAGCCATCACGAGGCGAGCACTACCTTCGCGTCCCGACATGGCGCTCCCACTGGCAGGCGAAGGCGCTTCTTCGACCGTCCGCTCGACTCGCAAGCAAAGCCCCCGATGGACAACCCAGAAACCCACCGCCTAGGAAAAGGAGCTTACAGTCACTTCCGCCCGCACCCGTGACGGCGCAGCCATTGGCACTAAGGGAAAAAAAAATTGCAATCCTAGAGATAGAAAAAGGGTAGAGCGACGCAAATGGCTCACTTCCGGAAATTTTATCATGGGTCTTATCAAGGCGGTCGTTCTCCATAAACAAACACATTGTTGTTGTTGTGGTGATGGGGTGTATATGTGGAGTGTTCAGTAGAGTGTGTGTATATGGAGAGAGAGTGGGTATATTTATGTATATGATGTGACACATTTTTATAATCTTTTTTGTTTTGTTTTTATATAATTTATACACACGCGCTGGAGTTCTTCCTGTAGAACAGAAAATAATAGACGTAGCTCTGAGTTAGCTATGTGATCTTTTCTACGGAGTCCTTACGTATACTCCGTATATCTATCTACATCTATATCTATATAAATATATAAATATGTATATGATATAATACATATGCATGGTGTACAGAGTACATGTTTATGTATTAATGTATATACACACAGAGACCCGCACTTTCATACATTTGTATATATTAATGTATATACAGAGATCCACACGTTCATGCATGTGTATGTATTAATGTATTTACAGACCCACATTCATACATACATCAGACCCACATTCACACATACATATACTTGCACTCTCTGTATCTCCTACATGTGCGTCACATCATATACATATATTTATATATTTATATAGATGTAGATAGATATATGAAATATATCCAAGGACTCAGTAGTAAAGATACACAGCTAAGCCACAGCTATATCTCTTCTTTTCCGTTCTAACGGAAGAACTCCAGCGCGTGTGTACATAAATTATATAAAAACATATTATAAAAATTATATAAAAATACATCCATTACTGTGGACAATCAGATTAGTGGAAACGACCCATTAGGACTTAGAGGTTCAGTAGTTTTTTTTTTTTAAAAAAGGCTTTTATGAGAAGCGCCTCCCACCCGGTTGAAGGAAAGGTTCACCTTAATCTAACGCGGGAGGGTTTTCACCGGCTCCATAGATTTACTACACTTAGAATGACACCGCCCGCACCGCCCTCAGAAAACGTCCGTGGCTATGGAAGACTTTCGCTTTCGGTCCTAAACCCCCTGGATGCGTTTCCCTACATCCACAGAGAGCCTCCTTGCATTGTTTCCGCCGCGACTTTTCTACGCTTCCGGCTCGGCGGTATGTGAACTCGAGGAAGGAGGCGTGCAGCGGACTGGAGTGGGAACTTCGTAGCCAGTGAGTGGATGAATGAATGAATGGAGGGGTCCCTTCGGGGCAGAGGGAAGCAGGGTTGGAGGTTGCTGCGATTCTGGGAAACGTGCACGTGGGGAGGCTTTAGGAATGGAGGGCAACAAAGCAGCCAAGGGCTGGGGGAGATGGAAGAAACAACTTCCTGTATGCGTGCAGCTCTAGTTTTTGAGGTCCAGTGGGTCAGCCAAGAAGGCTTGATTCCCCTGAAATCGCAATTTTGATTTCCACTTATCTTAAATGTAGCAATCTGTATGTTCATTTGCAAGTTTCTCAAGTGCAAATACGGTTACAAAGCAGGAAGCGGTTTTACAACATTAAAACTTCATTGTAGAATTCAAACATCAGATTCCTTTCCAGAACAGTTGAAATAATGACAGAGCTTAAAAACAAAGGTGGTAAATTACAGGTTAGATTTTAAAAAAAACAAGAGGGTGCCTGCAAAACGGACGCCTGAAGAATGATCTTAATGTTGGAGCATGAAAGGATTTTCATATGGCGATTAACCGAGCTGTCCTCAATGCTTTATAGCAGTATTTCTCAACTTTGGCGACTTGAAGATCTGTGGACTTCAGCTCCCAGCATTCCCAAGCCAGCCAGGGAATTCTGGGAGTTGAAGTCCACACATCTTCAAGTTATGGAGGTTGAGAAACACTGCAGTCATAGTGATTTTGAAAATGTTGAATTGCAACAGGGAACATCTCTGTTGTCTCTCATAGCAAGGATGAGTGAGAATTGGTGCTGTCTTTGGGAAAGATGGACTGAAACCAGGATTTTGAAGTTTGTCCAGAAACAATAAGAAATCATAGGAGCATTTAAAAAAAATAATTTACAATTCAGTCAACAATTTTGTTGCCATACTGTTGGATTCAGGGAAGTTCCTAAAGCTCTACATCCAGCTATCTTCAATTTCAAGTTAGCAAAATAGAAATGACAGAATCTGAGCTCTTTGGCCTGGGGACACCATAACTGATATCCTGAGATGAGTTTGGGGAAATTGCTTTATCCCGTAGCTGTGTCTTGGAGATTTAAATAAGATAAAGCTATAAGAGATAACTTTGTTTCTAAAGGTGTAAATCTGGGCATTAGAATAAAAGAGTTGATGTACCGCTTAAAATCTAGGGACAATGAGAGATAGGTCATATTCTGTGGGTAGCTGCCTTATGGGTAGCTCATTGCTCATAAAAAGCATTTTTGGCAGTATTCATTACAGCATATTCATTTTCCTTGCCCTTTCCGATGAACAATTTAGCAAGGTGGTCATAAAACGCCAGCTCATTTATATGTATTTGATCATATGTTTTAAAGCAGCGTTTTCCAAACTTGCAACTTAAACATATGCAGACTTCACGCACTCCCATGTTGGATATTATTTATTTATTTATTTATTTATTTTAAGAACATTTATAGGCCGCCCGATCCTGAGGGACTCAGGGTGGCTTACAACAATAAAAAATATAAAAATATTTTATAATACATTAAAATAATTTAAAACCCTTAAAAACCCTTTAAAAACAATTAACCTAATCTAGCCTACAGGAAGAGCCAAATTTTGAGGGCTCGGCGGAAGGTGAACAGGTCAGGAGTGATCCAGATCCCTGGAGGAAGTTTGTTCCAGAGGGCTGGGGCGCCCACAGAGAAGGCCCTCCTCCATGGGACCGCCAGTCGACATCGTTTGGCCAATGATACCTGGAGGAGGCTGACTGTGGGCCCTCACTGGGTGTTGAGAAGTGAATGGCAAAGAAGATGTCCATTTGCTACCCCTTGTTCCACTTCAGTCTTCAATAGACACTTTAGACTTCGATAATCATGGCTGTCTACAGTCCATTTTAATCTACCAGCCATTGCTCCTCTTTTCCAGATGTCTTTAATTTCCATTTTTTCTTCCCTCTTTACCAGTCCCCACTTTTCCTATTTATTTATTTACATTATTTAGCCACTCATAGAACATGACTCTGGGTGGCCTGCAATAAAACTACATCATAAAAGCTAACAATTAAAAAAAACATTCCACTAAGAAGGGTTCCAATCAGAATTACTAGTAGCAGACCAGCTGAAAAAGTTGTTATTATAGGCAGTACAGCCATCTCACTAATTCACTACTTCTGTGGGAAGCCTGAGGTCTCTACCGTGTTTGAGGGACTTCTGGAAAGATGTCAGAAATGGGGCCAGTCTCACTTTAGGAGGAAATAATATTCTACAGGGTAGGAACCATGAGACTAAAGGTCCATCTCCTGGGCCTTGTCAATTAAAACTGCTTCATGAACTAGACCCATAGAGTACACCTTCTGAAGCCCCAATGGTGGAATCTGGCACTGAGTTGAGGGAAGGAATGAAACAACTGATTAGCTTTGGGTCACTTGTGTGGAGGAAGCAGCTGAAGGGAGATCCCCTCTAAAGCTTCACAACATTTATCTAGTAGTTATATAGTGAATGCTTTAGTCTGGCAAAATCCTGTCTGTAGGCGAGCAACCATACACATGCCACTCTGATCAGCTTTTCCTCTCATTTC
Organism: Boaedon fuliginosus; assembly: GCA_027560395.1. NCBI lineage: Eukaryota > Metazoa > Chordata > Lepidosauria > Squamata > Lamprophiidae > Boaedon > Boaedon fuliginosus. The sequence goes on from JANHGC010003342.1 coordinate 19,622, forward strand.
TGGTTCCTTGTGCCTGACAGGAGCAGATGCAATCGGGTAGAGGTAGGTAAAGGTAAAGGAGCCCCTGCAGATTTTACTCTGCTAGTTTTAGTCACCTATAAGGGTGGTGTTCATATCTGTTTCAAGGCCACTAAGCCATCGCTGTCTGAAGAATATTCTGCGGTCATGTGGCTAGCATGATGTCACAGAGTGCTGTTAACTTGCCGCTGAAGTACCTATTTATCTACTTGCGTTTGCATGCTTTTGAAGAGAGGTGCAGTGGCCTAGAGATGGAGCTCTTGCTTCACAATCAAGAGGCTGTCAGTTCGATCCTAGATAGAGGCAGATATTTTCTCTCTCTGGGCACACTGAGAATATATCTGAAAAAAAACCTGCCTTGGCGACAAGAAGGGCACTTCAGCTCCATTCAGTTGCCCAGACTCCACCCTGCAAGGGATTATGGGGTTGTTAAAAGTGGATGATAATTTGCATGCTTTCAAACTGCTAGGTTGACAGGAGCTGTGGCAAAAATGAGAGCTCACCGCATCCCATAGCGCTTAGGTCTTGAACCTGAACCTGGGCTATCAGCATTTCACCTGACAAGCCCAGAGTCTTAACCACTGAGCAATCATGCTGCCTCAGGTAGAGACAGATCCTCAAATAACCTGGTCCCATGAGATGTGATATAGGGTTCTAAAGGTCCAAGCCAGCACCTCGAATTGAGCCTGGAAGCAAACTGGTAATCAATACTGCTTGCCGAGCAGAGGTGTAACATGTGCTACTCTAGAGACACATGTATCTTCTCATGCCCCATTTTGTTCCAGGTAAAGCTCCTGAGTAGTATTCAAGGGCAGCCCCATGAAGAGTACAATTATAGCAATCCAATCAAGAGGTAAGGTGGGCATGAGTACCCTTGAGCAGAACCGCCTGCTCCAGGAATGTGCCTAACTGAAGCACAACATAAAACTGTGCAGAGAAGTTTCTTTTGTTAAAAAAAAAACTACTATGGGTAAGAAAATGTGTTTATCTCTGTCTCCACTAATGTGAGTTAAGATAGAACAATGTCTGTGCTTGGATAAGAAGACCACAGCATGGTAGACAGGCCTGGATGATGACATGCTTCTCATAAGGAGCATCGATGGCTTTTGACTCCAAATGTCTAGACTAAATTTTTATGGCTGATTTTATAGATACCTCCATTCCTAACATCTGTAACTTGTTTAGGGACATCTTTCAGGATAACAACATTATACAAAGAGGTATTCATTCATATCAATATAGCTATCGTTTCCATGAAAATCTTCCCGCATCTTCTCACTTTATTTTCATCCCAAATCTTCTCATGATTTCAATTTTAATTTCCAGTCATTTTGCTGGAAGCTCCTTGTTTTATCCACTCCATTTACTTCCATAGCACTTTAAATTTTCTTCAATCAAAATTGCTCTACATTGTCCCTACTCTTTTAATCATATACATCTGTTGCTTGCTTTCATTTTTTTTATTTCTAAGGTTTTGTCATTATGCACATGATAAGATATATTTCTCTCATTCTCATTTTTTATAGTAATCGCCCTTCAATGTTGGCTTCGTGTAAAGATTAAAAAGCATGAGGAGCAGATAAAGCCTTTAGAAGTCCATAGCAAAGTAAAACAATCTGAAACAATGGTTGCTTGCACCATCTGGAATTAGTCAGCAAAGTAGGAATGGAACCACTGGGTAATTGTGTCCTACAATCCCTCTTTCCCCTCCAGACAGCTAATCTGAAATCGATCTCATGGTGAAAAACCACTCAGAGATTTAATTGCTTGCGATAATCTAGTGGCCACATTAGAAAGAGTCTTAAATAAAAAAATCATGTCCAAGAATTGCCTAGCTTCAAAATGGAAGATTAGCAACTAGTTCTTCAAGGTTCAAAACAGAGCTTATTTAGAAATAATTTTTACAGCCATCTCTTTCTCCAAACTTTCAGTTTCCTACACTTCTAAAAATTTGGTGGTATACAGTACTTCAAAAGATCTGTATATAAATGGGCACCTGAAGAAAATGTGTGCACAAAAATGTGTGAGTGAGAAGTAAGCTCCCCCAAACTTGAATATTTTTAAGGAGAATGCTGTACATATATATAAATGCCTACATCAGAATTGCTTCCAGAAATATATATATATATTTGCAAGTTTGTGGGGGTCTTTTTCCTAAATTTTCAAACTGAAATAGAAACTGAGGTAAATTTATTGCATGGAAAAATGAGAATCTCAGCACAACTGATATGGACCTCTCTATCTGTTTATCTAGATCAATCAATTAGCTTAAGAGAATTAAGAGTCTTCAATGTTTCTATTTCTCATCCAGAAAAAACATGAACTGTATGTGCTGAATTTCTCTACTCGAGAGTGGGAGAGAATACAGGGTAGAAGCTGGAAATACAGAATTGTGGGGTATGGGAGACTGATTTTGACAGTGAGAGCAATTAATCACTGGAACATCTTGCCTTCAGAAGAGATTTTTAAGAAGTGATTGGACAGTCACTTGTCTGGAAAGTTATAGGGCAGGGGTCCCCAAACTTGGCAACTTTAAGACTTGTCAACTTCAACTCCCAGAGTTCTCCAGCCAGCATAGCTGGAGAATTCTGGGAGTTGAAGTCCAGAAGTCTTAAAGTTGCCAAGTTTGGAGACCTCTGTTATAGGGTCTCCTGCTTGAGCAAGGATTTGACCAAGATCTCTTCCAACTATCTTATATTTTTTCTTCTGTTAATTTGGGTGTAGCGAGTCCATTGACATGTCATATCACTCTGTGGATGTAAAGATTAATTCGAGTATGGGGCGCTTTCTGAGCTGCGTGATTTTTCTTACGTATCTTTTATTATCAACCTAGGGAACATCAGCAGTACTGGATTAATTTGAATTCTCATTTCAACCCGTGGCTTGCTTTTTAAAAACCTTTGTAGATTAATTCTTTTTTTAAAATGGGTTTCTGACATGGTGCTCTTGTTGATTCTGTCTCCTTGCAGGTATTTCCCCCCCTCCCCACACACACACAAAATGGTGGCCCTGCGTGCACAGCTCCCATGAAGTGCCCAGACTTGCTAGTTCACCTGTTGTCAGCGCATCGCAAAATGCAACATCCCCATTTGTTATCTTTGGTGAGGATGCACTGCTCTCCGGCCTCCAAAAAGTCTGAAGCCATGGAAACAGCTAAAGTTTTTCTTTGCCGCCTCTCTGGAGCTACAAGGGATTTGGGGAGACACTCCGTTCAGCGAATCTCTGCAACCACACAAAGCTGGTGGGACAAATACGAGGAATTTGTGGGCATTAATGAAGTCCGAGAAGCCCAGGGAAAAGTGGCTGAGGTAACGAAAGGATAACAGGCCAATTGGGGTATCATTTCTTTCTCTTTGCTGGGAATGTCAGATTACAGGGGGTCCTTGATTTATGGCCACAATTGAGCCCAACATTTCTATGGTTAAGCGAGGCAGGTAAGTGAGTTTTGCCCCATTTTTTACAATCTTTTTTTTTTGCCACGGTTGTTAAATGAATCATGTGGTTTTTAAGTGAATCTGGCTCCCTCCCATTGACTTTGCGTGCTGAAAGCCAGGTGGGAAGGGATGATTGCATGACCACCCCGGGACAGTGCAACTGTCATAAATACACGCCAGTTTCCAAGCACTTGAGTTTTGATCAGGTGACCACGTGGATGCTGCAGTGGGTTGTAAGAGAGAAAGCTGGTCGTAAGTCACTGTCTTCAGTGCCATTGTAACTTCTGATGGTCACTAAACAAATGGTTGTAAGTCGCAGTTGAAAGGATGAGACACAACAGTTGGCCCAAAGGAACAACCTTCACAGTATAATGAAAGGCTGTTAAAATGGGAACAACCAAACCTTCTCTTTGTCTTTGGCACGCATAGGGGATGACATAATGAAATGACTTATGATCACAATTGAGCCCAACATTTCAGTTGTTAAGCAAGATAGTTGCTAAGTGAGTTTTGCCCATTTGATATCTTTTCTTGCCGCAGTTGTTAAGTGAATCACTGCAGTTGTTGAGTTAGTTGGTTGTGAAACCTGGCTTCCCTGTTGACTTTGCTTGTCAGAAGGTCACATAAGGTGATCACATGACCCCGGGACAATGCAATGCAACCGTCATAAATATGAGCTAGTTGCCAAACGTCCAAGTGGGGAAGTGGAAATGGTCATAAATGTGAAAAACGGTCATAAGTAACTTTTTTCAGTGCCGTTGTAACTTCGAACCATCACCGAATGAAAGGTCAAAGACTATCTGTATTAGAAATACAATATTTCTCAGATCATTTGTGTCCCATGCGTTATGCAGCATGTTTACTATTATTAGCATAAGCTGTTTATCATAGTCTGGTGCCTTGTAGTTGCAAGAATTGGCATTATAATTGCCAGGATTCACATGAACATAGCCAAAATATGCTAGCTGAAGGAAGCTAGTATCCACCACATGAATTAGGCCAGGGGTGTGGTGGATCTGGGCGGAAAATTCAATGCGACCACTAGATGGTTCAACAGAGTCTTTACTCTTTGTTGCCATCTAGTGGCAACCTGAATTTGTGCAGTTCAGTTGTGCCCTATTTAAGCTGTCAGATAGTCAACTTTCCCTTTTGCTAATGTCTTCTAGGCTGAAAAACAGTTTATGTTTGCTCGAGGAATTGTACGAGAAACCCGTGACACGTGGGAGACTCAGCAGCTGAAATTAAAAGAAATTCGGGATCGTTTAGACAGAGTTTCACGTGAGGACGCTCAGTATCTGGAACTGGCAACTTTGGAGCACAAATTATTGCAGGTAAGAAGAGCCTCAGATGTTGGAGGCATCCAAATCAGTCTGCTTTCCCTTTTTGGATTTTAGTTATTTTTGGATTTTTAATCCCCCTCATTTTGGAACTGCTTCAAACTGACTTACGTTAAAACAGGGATGGGCAACTACGGTGACTTTACAATCTGGGGACTCCAACTCCCAAAATTCCTGAGCCAACCATGCAGGCTCAGGAATTCTGGGAGTTGAAGTCCACAGGTCATAAAGTTGCCACAATTGCCCATCCCTGTGTTAAAAACATGAAAATGGAAAATAGAATTTCCAATTAAAAACCTGTCATAGTTTCACTGACTGGTTACGGAAGTGTTTTTTTTTAATTAGGAGGGAGCTTAGCCAAACCTTATACCCCCGGAGCCTTTGTGGAAGGAAATGAAGCGTTCAGTTAATCAGCAAAAATGCTAACAGTAGGCTGACCTTTTGTACCCAGAAAGCATTTTTCAACTAGCTACCAAATCACATTTGGATAATTGGATTTGCTAAATTTATTCTGGGGAGAGAATTTTTTCTTTATTGATTATTTTGAATAATTGAGCTTTCCTTTCCATTTGGTATTTCTGATGGAAGCTTGGGAAAGGTTAGATTTGTTTATTTTATTTTATTTATTACATTTTTATGCCGCCCAACTCCTGAAGGACTCTTGTTGAGGTATGAGATATACTACACAGCTTTCCATGGTTTCTTTCCTATAAATACAAGTATGAGTAGAAAGAGTAGAAAGTGGTACCGAACAAAGAACATGCAATCCTAAAACTTAATTTATAAAGGCTCTTAGTTTACAAGTTGCTTTTGACATACAACTGGTCAGTTAGCGTTGGGGCTAGTTATCCCCTAGTTATTAATAAATAATAATAATCCCCCACCTCCCATGATCGTGTGACCAAACTGGGTGCTCTGGTTTTTTGGCTAACCATTAGTTCGTTTAATGACCATGGTGTTTACTTAACAACCGCGGTGGCCGTTTTACAACTGCTGCATTTGCTTCATAACCCTTGCAAAAAAAGTTTGTAAAATTGGGTGAGGAGTCAATCATCTGTCAATCAATCGGTTTTATGACCATCATGATTTACAACTGTGAAGTTCAGGGTCTGTTATGGTTGTAAGTCGAGGACTACCTGTATAAAGTCCTTTGAAACATGTAAGTGGAGTCAGACCCAATATTGTTGCCAAGAAAAGTACACGGATAGATTCAGGAAGTAACTAATAATTAAAGGAGATTTTAGCCAGGTAGGTGGCAGCACTTGATTTTGGTTGATGTTGAAAAGCTAAACAGGCTGAACCTCATTTCTATTTCTTGCCTTCCCTGAGATACGAAGTAGTAAATTTTAGCGTGACTTGCTTTGAGGAGCTGGGAGGGTGTTTCTCTTTTCTCACATGCTTTCCAAAATATAGGTGAAATAGTAAGCTCCAGAAAGCTTCCTAGAGCTTGTAGGTGCAAGCATCCCTTCTGATGATCCGAGGCAGTGTTTCCCAACCTTGGCAGCTTTAAGATACATGGACTTCAATTCTCAGAATTCTGGGAGGGGAATTCTTGGGTGGCGGGAGGATTCTGGGGTTTGAAGTCCACGCATCTTAAAGTTGCCACGTTTGAGAAACACAGAGTCATGCTTTAGATCCTGCAGGCTGAGTGAGAGATTGTCGTCCATGTAATAGGCAATGCAATAGCATTGTGCAAAATAATAATAATAATAATAATTTATTAGATTTGTACCCCGCCTCTCTTCACCCAAAAGGGGAACTCGAGGCGGCC